>PVIR01001961.1:0-91284 GCA_004026965.1 Petromus typicus
TGTGAAATAGAAAATGCTCAATGTAAAATAAGGTGAAAGGGGACAATGTTGAGATTGTAACAAAAAAGTAAGGAAACAAAGTTTATGTATATGGGGGGGTGGTAGGGTGGGTAGGGCTATGGGAAAAAATGAGAATTAAGTTGTGTCTTATACTGGTACAAATCCCCATTATCGAGTGCAATCATGATGTGTATTTTTAATGTACCAATAAAGATAATAAAAAAAATTGGTAACCCTTCTTATGGTGAAGAGTAACATAAATCCAATCCAACAACTGGCATCACCCACCCAGAGCAGCTAAGCAGACTACAAACACTGACCAATCTTCTTAACATTGTGATGCTCTCTCTGCTGTTCCCCAAAAACGAAAAGTTTCTGGCCGCATCTTCATCTCCTCCTTCCAAAGGACAGCTCTCTTCTCTCAAAATTACTGCTAGAGAGCAGCTCCTGAGTACCCCACCTCCACCACCTCCTCTGCTAATTTTACAGCAAACACAGAGAGCTGGGGTTCAAAGCCCAGGACTCAGCCTGGCCCTTTCTGGAGTAGCTCTATGACCTTGGATAATCACATGATCTCCAGGATTTAGATAAGATGATGCTGACAACATCTTTGAAAATCTTGTTTTGCAATTATCTTTAGAGACTTTAGAAAATTATTTTGAGCTCCCTTTGCTAATAGTAACTCTTCAGTTTTCCAGTGTAAAATGATACTCATGGCTAGTATCATTTGAATGAGATAGATAATAAAGCTGTCTTTGGTTTAAAACCAGATACAACTATTAATAATAAAGATTGAATTTCTTTTAAGAAGCATATACTGGCTTTTAAAAACATTATCACAGAAAGCCAGAGACAGAATTCTCAAACTCAAATAGTTTAAGAGATACCCACTTTAGAACAATTTCTGGTGTATTTGTACTAATTTTTTCTTTAAGCTAAAAGCATTACTTTTAAATGTCACCTTGAGTAGAATCATAATCTAACTTACAAAGCACTTGAGTGCGTAAGCTTTGTCCTTTGTACAGATGCAATCATATAGGTAAATTACAAGTAAAAAATCATAAAAAGACTTACATTTCAATTCAATAGTTTAAGGAAATTGTTATGGTTTGTATCTAAAAGGTCCCCCTCAAATTCTCATGTATTCAGAGATGAGACCTGCTTAGAAAAGGTAGATGTTAAGGAAGTGACCTAGAAGGTTGTTTCATGGCTCCCCCCAGCTCCCTGCTCCCCTCTCTCTCCTCCCTCTTTCATTGCTCTCCCCCTTCGCTTCCCCCTCTCTTTCCTGGCTGCCATAGGTTGAGTAGCTTCCTCCTTCTATGCCCTTTTGCCATGCTATTTCTGCCTTGGAGTCAGCCAACCATGGTTTGAACCCCTGGAAACCATGAGCCAACATATTCCTCTCCCCTTTTAAGTTTTGAGGATTGGGTATTTTGCTCCTACAACAGGAAAGTGACTAATGGAGAAATTCAGAAATACAGGTAGGAGCTAGCTCAGTTCTATTTCACCTCTATGATAACAAAGCCAATAATAAATATGTCTACTTCACCAGGTTGTTTTAAGGGTTCAGAGAAAATATGTAAAGTATTGAGACAGACTAGATCACAATAAAAGCTGTAAGAATTAGCTACTGGTAACCATGTTAATATTTCAGTTTCCAAGTCATAGATATTTAAATGTCTCTCATTTAGCTTCATTTTTCATTCATTCTGCTTAAGACAAATATAGATGTGTATCGTGGAGTGCAAACACATTTTCAGGAGCTGAAGTGCCCTTGAAATTTTTTGTATTTACCCAGGGCATTCTTATCCAGATAGATAAGCTTATATGAAAATAAACTGGTTTCTACATAAGAGCTCTAACACACACACTAATTATGGGATTACTACTTTTGATTTTTCAAGAAAATACCTATAAATATCTATCAATCAGAAAATATTTATTGCACATCAACTGTATCCAAGGCAACATGTTAGGAACTGTGGAAATACAAGAAAGGAAGACACCAACTTTGCCAAAGTGAAGAAATTCAAGATGTTTGCCAGCTGACAAAATGGGAGAAATTTGCAACTGGAGAGGAATGACTGCTTAACGCAGTCCCAGGTTGCCAGGCACACACACCTTATGGTGAACTTCGAAGAGCCAGGGTAAGAAGTGAGAAGACCCTGAGGCCTAAGATATTTCATAAATCCTTTCAGAGGAGATGGCCTTGAGCCAAGGCTTAAGGCACAAGTAAAGGGAGAGGAGGGGAAAAGTCACAAAGGCAAACAAGGATCTTTAGGGGACACTGGGATGTCTACACTGACAAAAGCAGAGAAAAAATGCCACAGAAACAGTGGAGGACAAACCAAGCAAGGTTTTGAAGACCAACCTGAAGTACTCAGCTTTATCTTCAAGTTGCAGTACAGCTGAGGATCCAATCCAGGGCCTTGCACACACTAGGTAAACAGCCACTGAGCTACACTCCCAACCTTATTTTAGAAGAAATGCAAAGGGAACACAGGTTTTTTGAATAAAACTTTGGCATAAGTGGCATTTTATGAAAACTTCTCATACAGTCCCCACACTGCTGAATTATCTCTATAGAGGCTCACCTTCACATTTTCAAAAATTATGTGGTCCATTTTCTTGTGTTTACAGTATCTCTGGTTCATATAATCCCTTAGACTTGAGTTTAGCATTAAAAACTGAAGATGGAGATACTAGGCATGTGATTTGCTCTAAAACAAAACCATCTTTTAGTTAGATCATGTAGCCAAAATATTCCTTACAAACTCTTCTGATAACTTCAAAGGCTTGAAATTGCCGAAGAAAGACACATCCAACCATTCTTTCTTTATCAGTTACAGAAATAGAGTATTGCTTTTTTTTTCCCTCAACAGTTAAAATACTTTATTAATTTCTAGATTATAAAACTCAGGGCCAGGGAATTAGCTCAGTGGTTCTGGAGCCTGTCTTGGAAGCGCAAGGGCCCAGGTTCGATCCCCGGTAACCACATACAATATTGGGTGTGGAGATTCATGCTCAGCAGCAACCAGTACCATATACCACAGTGCCGGGTGTGGTGGCTCATGCCTGTAATCTCAGCACTTAGGGGGCAGACGAAGGAATATTGCTGTGATGTGAGTTTGAGGCTGAGCTCAGGGCCAGCCTGAACTATAAAGCGAGACCCTGTCTCAAAAAAAAAAAAACTCAGGCAATTTAATTTCAGAAATTTAAATACATTAAAATATAAGGAAAAAAATATACCTGGAAGCCCAACACCTCTGATAAAACCACCATCGCTATTTTAGAGACACCACTGTCTATGTAAACATGTATTTTGTGACTTTAATCATGGCAAAGTGTTGGTAATGTATTGCAGAGATTTTGTTCTCAACTTTCCCTTTTCCTCTCTTCCAGCCCTCAGTCTTACTTTTGCTTTACATACTTCATTTAAGCGTAAACACATGAAGCATAAACATACATTAGATTTTTTATTACCACTGCTAGACTTACAAAAGTAGCAACCATTATACGTATTTATCTGTATCACATTCTGCTCATTAACTTATTCATCATAGAAATGCCTCCAAATTAATGTTACTTAAACCATTTTCTTTTACTATCCTATGAAATAATAACTAATATTTATTGAGAACCTATTATGTGCCAGGCATTGTTCCCAGATATGTTGCCTGAATTCTTTCTCATTAAAACCTCATGAGATTGGTTTCACCACTGTCTTCATATCCCCTATCCCACTCCATACCAGGGATTCAACTCAGGACTTTGTGCTTACGAGGCAGGCTCACTGCCACTGAGCTACATTCCTGACCCTTATTGTCTTCATTTTATGGCTAAGAAAACTAAGACATTGAAGCTAAACCTATTTCCCATGTTCATCAATCAGATATTTAAGATAAATACAGGGATCAAAACCTAGGCATCTGACCCCAAACCCTACAGCTCAGCCTGGCAGTGGTGCAGCAGCCGCCAGTACTCAGTCATGGGCATTCTGAGACTCCAGTCCTCCACCACCAGAGTAATACTGTAATAAATATTGCTGGATGCACATCCTATTCAATGAGTGTCTTTATTTCATTAATTCAACAAATATGTGTGCATATTCAGTGCCAGGGACTGTTCTAGACGCTGGAGTTCTGATGGCAAAGGAGAAGATGAGGTCCTCATTTTCACAGAGCTCACAGTCTGGAGGGAGAAGACAATAAATGAATTAGTGAGTCAACAAATAAATCAACATATGAATAACAAAAATCTAGGAGATAATAGTCACATGAAGAGTTAAAATAGGGTAACGTGATACAGAGCCACTTGGTAGCAACTTCAAATAGTTTTTACATGTACAGATTCCCCATGTGAGATTGCTAGGTTACAAAGTTATGTGCATGTTCAATTTTAATAATTATTCTTGGGCTGGGGATGTAGCTCAATGGCACTGCTGCTTGTCCAGCAAACACAAGGTCCTGAGTTCAATTCCTAGCAGATACTGCAAAAAACCAAATATATATTACTATTGTTACTTTGGTTTCAAACAACATATTTCCAATAATACTCATTTTCTGCCAAAATGAGCTTTTCTTATCTCTATATTTTAACTCACTAGGAAAACCTGAAAAGATTCTTCCTTCTTGGCTAAATTCAACATTGATGTAAATCATTTCTAAGGTAAATATAAAAATTACTGTATATCATTTGATGTACTTCAACATGTACACATTTATATATTCCTATGAAATCAAGTGTGTACATCTCAACCAACATTCTCAAACGAAAGGCATGTACTTCCTGTTTGTTGGTCCAGTGAGAACAATTATCTCATGCTCTGCTGCTAGCAGAAAAGTTAACGTGATTAAAAGATACTTGAACAAAAGTAAGCTTTAAAAAAGAAGAAGGAAGCAAATATAAGGGGATGAAAGGGGCACCAATAAAGAAAAATCTTGATAAACATTAAAAAGCAACCCTTGAGGAGCAGAGGCATTTTCAGGAGTAGTCAAGAGAATGCCACCGAGTCCACTGCCCATGGCCAAGGAGTCACGCATTCCCTGTCCTTGTCCAGAGTCCCGCCTGTGCCCAGCAGTTCTCAGTAACTGTCCTTATTTAGAGGCCTCATAAACATGCAACAAGCATCTCAGAGGAGAAAATGCAACTGAATAACTTTCCAATCACCCTAAGCTACAGAAGAGAGGAAGGCCTGTTGCTGGCTCTCCACAGCCCCAGGCCCACTGCCTGCCCCCTGCCTCCACCGTTCTCAGGATTAAGTGGGGCAGCCTGCAGAAGCCCTCTCTGAGGAAGGTGCTGCCAGTCACGGAAGGAACGACAGCATCTACATGCAAGTCTAGCCGCTTGCTTTCAAGGTCTGCACACTTTGTGTGTGCAAGAAAGCAGCGTTTTATTTAACTGTTTCACAAGCAAAAGCAACAGAAAGAATTCCATGCCTATTTTTTTACTCCCTTGAAATTTGATCATATTCCTAACCTTAGTCATACTGCCTGATTTCCTTTCCATAATGGAGTGAAATTTATGTCTGTGATTAAGGAATTGGCTTGGGAAAACCATTTGAGTTTCAAAAGTTATATGTTTTCACAATAATAGATATGGGAATCCTGGAAGAAAACTAGTATGTTTTGGATGTTAATGCAGACAGCCTAATGGCTTGCTATTTCAATCCACAGTTAAACTTATTGGAAGGCAAGTGGGGGAGAGAAAAAAAACTGAACTGAAAGTTTTCACAAGGATAGAACAGTGATAAATTTAAAATTATAACTGAGACATACAGCTTTTTGGCTAAGATGTCCAAGAGCTATTTTGCAAATAAAGAATAAGGTGATGCATTAAAAGAGCCAGAAGTGAACTGCATCTACCACACGCATGATCCTTCAACTCTAGCATGCAGAGAGGAAAAGAAATCACACGCGTCCTGCTTTATGCCAAAGATTCATTCCATAATTCACTCCTGTTTCTCAGTATATGAAGGAAGCTCATCAGAATTACTGATGTGATCAGACCTTGAGGCGAAGAAGAGAACAAAATGGGCGTCAGCAAACCACAAAAAGGTCTGATCTCTCTTGGTTGGAGGCTGCCAGGAACAGGCAAGAGCTCTGTCTTCAGAGCTCCATAAACTTGGACTTAATCCCTCTCCCATCTTGCTGTATGACTTACAGCAGGTTTCTTAGTATCTCTGAGATTCTTTTGCAAAATGAGGATTTTTCAAGACCTCATTTCAAAAAACGTGAGGATTCAATGAGATAATGTAGGAAAAACAGAGAATATATTCACTATCTTTTGGTCCTTTCCTCTCTCCTTCCTAGTTGTCATGTTGGCCTTGAGATCATTTAATTGAAAAGAACGTAAGTGAAAAATAAGAGGCACATATAGGGTAAAAGGGGAGAGTGCTTGGGAAGGGTCAGGACTGACTTGGCAGGAAAATCTCAGTTATTGGATAAAGGAAACTGGTGTAGTGGCAGAATCTCAGCACTTGCTGCTGCAAGTTTGAGTCCTGCCTGGGTAACTTAGCAAAATTATGTCTCAAAATAAAAACAATTAAAGGCCTAGAAATGTTGCTCAGCGATCCAGCACCCCTGGGTTCAACCCTCAGTACTGGGAGGAAGAAGAAAAAGGAGAAGGCAAAGAAGGAGAAGAGGAAGAACAAGAGGAAGGAAAAAGGAAATGGAGAGAAAGAAACTAAGGAAGGAAGGAAGGGGAAGGGAAGGAAGGAGGGAAGAAAAAGAGAAGAGAAATAAAAAAAGAAAAACTACACTCATAGCTGAAGGAGATCATGTAGTGCAGATCACCCTCTCCTACAGGCAGGAACCCTTGTGATATGAACATTGCCACCTATTGCTTTTTTTCTTTCTCCAGTGCCGGGGATGGGCCTCATGCACCTACTAAGCATGTGCTCTACCACTGAGCAACTCTCCCGTCCTCCCTGAGGCTTTTCACTTCCGAGTTTTTCTGGTCAAGGAACACTCATTCACTAATGCAGCTGTTACTGCAGTTTCAATAAATACAATGCTGCTGCTCAAGTCAATATTTTTTATTGCAATATTATAAATCTATGATAGTCCTTATCCCAAAACAGGTCAGACATTTATGAGTTCTTACAGACTGATAGTCTAAGAAACATTTTCCAAGATGCCTTAGCATAACAAAGAAAAAAATGAAGGCAGAAATCCAAGAAGTTCACTTAAAAATAAGCTCCTGGGCTTGAGGATACAGGTCAGTGGGAGAGGGCTTGCCCAGCAAGCTCAAGGCCCGAGTTCCACTCCCAGCCCTCTGAAATAAATGATAATTAAATAAACATCACCATAGCCTATAATGCCTTTATAATTCACCTAAAAGCAAATCTGAAAACTCCAAGTGATTCTTCAGGCCCCTCAATAAGTTAATGAATTTTAAAGTACAGGATTAAAAAATGAATGAAACATTTGCTCACTCAAGGCCCTTACTTTCTCGCCATTTTCATTTGTCCTTTTCATCATTTGTCTCAGGTGAATCTGTTTAAAGGTCCGTTTTTCACAGAACCAAATGTTTCCCACTTGACAAGAGTTACAGCCGCACCCGTCAGGATGTGTGAAGAACGACAGCACTGTGCTGAGGTTTCAGTGCTGAGGCAGCTGGGCAGCTTAGTCCCTGTACAGGAGGCTGACTCCCACACACACGTGATGAATCTGACTAGATACGGAACCAGTGAACTCCTGTTAACCCAACATCTTGAGAGACTGAGGCAGGAGGACGAAAGTTAGCCTCAACCTAAGCAATTCAGCAACTTTAGATGAGGCCCTGTCTCCAGTATTTAAGAATTTTTAAAAGGGCTAGAAGTGCAGCTCAATGTAAAATGCCTTGGTTCAATTTCCCATATCAAAAAAGTAAATAAATAAGAGAAGGAGGAAAAGAGAGAAGGAGGGAGGGAGGGAGGTGGGAAAAAAAGAAGGAAGGAAGGAAGGAAGGAAGGGTCGGTCAGTACTTTGGGCCTCACGGAGGTTACTGGTTACACACATCACAGACCGGTGAGATGCCTAACAAGCAGATGGAACTTCCAGTGTTATTTCTCTAAAAGCCAAAGGCCTGACATAAATGGAGGCAGGAGGAAGGAGGCAGTTCACTGTATTTCCCAAGCACAAGCTCACAGAGAAAGGGAGGGAAACAATACATGCTCTAATCCTGTTTTAATATCAACGTCTTTTGCAAATGCCCTGTCTTTTTTTTGAAGGGGAGATATGTAATAAATAATCAGATGTGTTGGGAAATTCACGCTCTGCCTTAAGGGATCTTTCTGATGGCCACAAACTTACTGCATTCACATATCTAAATCACTTCATTCGTTCCACCATCGTGTGGACTGTTATTTGACAACAAAAATGCTTAAAGTCTCCTTTCTTTGCCTCCATTTTTTTTGCCAGGCACGTACCTGGTCTTATAATTTGTCACAAATTTTTCTGTGTTTCTTTATTGTACCTAAAAACAAGATATTGGAGACTATTTAAATGACCAATTCATGGATGTAAGTTTTTTTAAAAACCAGCAAAGAAGGAAAAACAGTGTACAAACCAGTATTTGTACAATAAAAGTCCATAAAACTAAGTCTCCTGTCCTGTTAAAGAGTCTATTTGGCATCATACAGATATATATTTAAACGATTTCAAACGACATCAATCCTCTAACAAAAATATTTAAATGCAATTTCATTCTGACATGGCTTTATGCTAGCATTTCTTAAACAAAAGTGGAAAAATTCCACTGTAATAAATCCTCTGCTCCCCACTCCCACCCACATGCAATCTATCACTACCATCAGCCCCAAACGGCTTTATTGTGATAGAACTCCATTATAACATGAAATTGCTATAATTCAGTTTCCAGAACAGAGGAAAAGCAGTGCACAGAGTTGGTCATTCAGAGGCAAATTAGCAAATGAAAAGATGGGTGTTTAGGAGAACTAGGAAGCAGGCAAAGGAACTCGGTGGGGAAGGAAGGCCTAACTCCCACAGGCAGTTTCCTTACCCTTTCACCTTTTGTGTGTCCCTGGAGGTTGTTTCCCTAGATGTCAGGATATTTGAGGTAGAGGTGACTGCAGTAAACGGTGATTGCAACTTGATGACAGCCCTAAAGAACCCTAGTGGCTCCACTGAGAAACCTGCAACTTCTATTTTTCTCTTTTCTGGGATGAATGTCTCCTCATACAGGGTCTTTCCCATGTCAACAGTGACCTGTCCAGAAAACATTTCTGGATCACAATTTGTTCCTGAGGTGAAAGAGTTCTAAAAAAATCCACACAGCACCAAGCTTGAGAGTATCCTTCTTGATGGAAACTGCACCTAACTTCCACCAGATAATTCGTTGAAGTAAGATTCCACATCTCTCTGCCCCTTTGTTTCATATGGATTCCTTTATGATTATCATGAATCAGGTTCTCTGATGGACCCAGAGGAGAGAAGATGAGACATCGAGGCTATGAGAATACGACCGTGTGGGGAGACGGGCAGTGAGGGGATGAGGAACTGCAAGGCGGGAATATAAAATCTCACGTCGCCTTGTAACCCTTTCTTCCCTTTAATCAAGCCCACATGTTTAACACCAGGGAACTAAATCTGCTGAGGAGAGAAGGATTATAAAAGTGTTCACGTTCATCCTACAGATATGAGAAAACAAGAGCAGAGCACCATTACTCTATAGCTCCGAACAATGCTAGCATGCAGTAAATCAGAGGCTGTGTGGCTGGCTGTGTGGCTGGCTGTGTGCAATGGACACCTCACATTTGCCCTGAGAAGGGACGTGTGTGTGTCCACTCTGGCTCGGGCTACACATGGCCCAGAATAGAATCACAAAGAAAGAGCTAGAGACAGATAACGGAAGGCAGGGAGGCCTAAACTACAGTTGGAGCCAACAACAGTTCTCTAGCCCCCTCTCCCTTGCCGACCTTCCTTCTCATCTTAAGAAATGACAGAAATCAGGAAATATTACTTGGGCTTACAGGCTTCTGTCCTGGCCTATCAAACCCAAAGAGAAGTCCCAGCAAATTACTGGAAACTGCACTTTGAACTTAGCCTTTGGCAAGGAGCCCAGTCAAACAGAAATGTAAAAGTTCCTTTCCTCCGCAGGGCCCTGCACCAGGGTGTCCCTATAGACACTCCAGAGCTGATTGCAACAGGTTGGAATGAGGCCCTGAGCCAGGAAAACAAGCCCTGACCAGTATGATTTCCTACTGCCTGTGTTGCTTCTTAAAAAGGTTTTTTTTGGCTTGCTCCCCCTCGTTTTGTTGGACTGGCTTACAGGCTCAGGTCCCGTCGAGGAAATGACTGGCACCATTTTCACAAAATGCTTGTTTGCTTCGAAAACTGCTCCTTCTCCTCCCACCAGTAAGCGAGGCTATGTTGAGGGGCACAGGAACTGGTCAGGCCAGTTGCTAAGCAAATTCTTAGAACTCCAAGGAATCGAGAAGTAATTAGCTTGTAAACAGCAGATATTTCTGCCTCTGACAAGGAAGCCGATATTTCTCTGCCCACCAGACTTCACTACATGAGATTAAAATAAACCAACAACAGGGTCTGTCATCCAATAAACAGCCCCAGTGGTGCCCAGGCCCATAACTGTTTCCCCTTTTGAAGAGGAAACAATCAAAACATTGGCCTCTTTCTAGCTCTGTTATATTTCTCTCTAAGAAAACTCAATTTGCACAAGCAAATAAACTGAGTCATTATAAAACGAAGAGGTCAACAAGAGGCAGATAGAACTAAAGGTCAGACAGCTAGAGAAACAAGCTCTCCTCCCAGCTGCCAGTGGGAGCTCTTGGGAGCAGCGACAGATCCCCCAGGGATCTTCCCGGTCATCAACCTGAGAAAAAGAGGAAGGAGGCGGAGAAGGAGAGAAGCCTAGCACACTCAACATCCTTTTTCTGTCAGATCAAACATTCCTTTCTCAAGTTTGAAAATGGACTGAACTCGCAGCCAAGCCTGGCAGGCAGTGACCTCAATCTCTCAATGTGCAATTATTTTAACTGCTTTCTCACACTGGGTTTTTTTCTGACAACATTTGTATTGCTTCATATGCAGAGTGTGAACAGAGCAATGATCTACGCTAGTCTTCTGGTAATTTTATAAAGAACCTTTCCAGAGTGTATCTTTTAAAGCCCTGCCTTTTCCCGAGAGATTGCACACAGCTTGGGAAAATTGCTCATTTCATCTCTGAGCTCACAGCTTCCCCCTTCCCTGCCTCCCTGACCTCCGACTGACCTAGTTCTGCAATAATCAACAGTCAATGAACACCACACGATTTTTTTTTTTTTGAGTGCTATTGGGTAGCCTCATTTAGGGCACTCATCGTGCAGGCCCTGTCATATTCTAAAGACATTCCCAGAGGGTTTCTCCTTTGATTGTTAGTGCAGAACTCTGGCACCAAATTTACCATTTGTTTCTCCCACCTCCCAGTAGCTCTAGAAGTCATATAAGAAAGGACAACAAATCCCAACTCTTAGGGATGTTGTTCCAGGAGGTAACAAGTGTGAGTGGTCACTCCTGGCACACGGGATTCCCTGGAGAATAGCTGCAGGACTGCAGCTGGCTGAAAGGTCAGAGTGAGGGAAAAGAGGCAAAGTGGAGCTGGGAACTGAGCCTTGAGGTCAGGAGGAAGGACGCGCGGTGCATCTTGGGTTCTAGAGAGCTGGAGGGGCCTGAGGAAGCTTGGACCAACAGCAGGCACAACCTGAGCCACCATTCCTCAAAAATTCTGATCCAGCTGGCCCAGGCAGGCTGGAAAAACCCAATATTAGAGTGAGAGGAAGAGAGGGGGAATCGGAAAGGGTGAAGTGGAAAGGCATGGAAGGCAACAGGAGACAGCCCATGACACAGATGCAATGCTGAAGAGGTGGAAGAGAGTGGAAAGACAAGTGTTCGCTCAGGACCCAACATGGGTTAGAATCCATGGCGAGGACACTGACTCTTACAGGAAGAAGATGCATTCAGGAAAGGGGTAGAAGCAGGTTGTTTTGGTCCATTATTAAATGCAACACATAAACAAGCATTTTTAAATTTGTCTTATGCTGATGTTTGTTCAAGTGAAAGTATTCTAAACTCAGAAGTTTAAGCTTCTGTGAAAAAAATTAGTGTTATTCAAGCAATATAGGGTGTTGGCTTTTGAGAGTCATCCAACCGAACGGTCAGGATCCCCACAGAAGCAAAATCAGCCTACTCCACTGCTAACAGCAGGTTATTCACCGGGGGGCAGTTATTGATTTTACTTGTGTCTCTGTCTAACCTTTAGTTCTATCTACCTCTTGTTGGCCTCTTACTTTTATAAGGAGTCAGTTGATTTACTTATGAAAATTGAGTTTTCTTAGACAGAAATACAACAGAGCTAGAAAGAGGCCAAAAGGTTGGTTATTCACTGATAACTGTCCATGACTTCAAATTCTCACTTACAGTATAGATCCAGGGTATCAACATAGGTTCTGCACCTCTAGTGAAGGCTTCCATGTCTATGCAGAAATTCACTCATGTCACATCATGGGAAAGACCTCAGCAATGATAAATAGGAGAAAATTGGAACAATTCCTGACTACACTAGACAAACCCCCAATACCAAAAAGTTTTCCCCTTTCCCAACCCCAGTCTCTGGACCCTGACCATTCCAATGGCAATAGAAAAGAAAAATGCACTCATAAGATAAGTATTAAAAATTCTTACGTGCCTTAGCAGAAGACAGTACAAACAGCCACAAAATAAAAATCAAAAAGATAAAAATTTGAAGACAAATGTCTTAGAGATATAACATATAATAGCAACATTTCCAGAAAGAGAGAGGAGAGGATGTGCCATGGCCGAAATCATCAAGGAAATAATGTGAGAGCAGGAGGCAGTGGTGTATGCACGTCATTCTAGCACTCTGGGAGGCTGAGGTAAAAAGTGTACAAGTTCAAGGCCAGCCTGGGCAAATTAGTGACTTAGCAATATGTCTCAAGATTAAAAATAAAGAATATTTAAAAGGGCTGGAGATGTATCTCAATCCAAAGGCCCTGAGATCAATCCCCAGAACTATAGAAAAAAGGGAAGAACAACGAAATAACATAAGAAAACTTCCATGCCTGAAGGATCTGACAGGAAGCCCATTAAGTAAGCACTGTGCTGAAAAAGATAAGTGATTTCCAACAGGGCACTTTAATATCAAGTTGAGAAGCTCCTAAAAGCTTCCAAGGGGAAACAAAGAGCCACAAATATGAACTAGTTATCAGGGGCCAGGGATTTAGCTCAGTGGTTCTGCTGCCTGTCTTGCAAGTGCAAGGACCGGTTCGATCCAGGTAACTATATACAACAATACTGTGTGTGGAGACTCGTGCCCACCAGCTATCAGTACCACATACCACAGTGCTGGGTGTGGTAGCTCAACCTGTAATCCGGGCGCTGGGGAGTCAGAGGCAGGAGGATTGCTGTGAGTTTGAGGCTGGGCCCAGGACCACCCTGAACTACAAAATGAGACCCTGTCTCAAAAAAAAAGAACTAGTAATCAGAACAGAATAGCTGTCACCTTCCTCACCAGCAATACCTGCACTGTATAAGAGAGCAGAACAATGCTGTCACAGTTCTGAAAGAAAACCCTATGCACCCTAGATTTATGTTGGTAAATCTGTAATTCTAATATCCACATTATACATAGAGTGGGAGGAAACATTCTTTCTGCTTTCATGGTGCAAGTCTTTTCTGAGGTCTCCCTTTGGAATACCTGACACAGGTGGACTTCTGCGAGGAGTGCTTTAACCTAGACAGGGTGCCCTGGGGGGTTTCTCCAGTCTTCATGCCCATCCATTGAAATCTTGCAGCTTGAACACTCAGCCTTTTGTCTTAATTCTGAGCCTTTTGGACACCTTTACTGTTAACTTTACTGTCTGTCCCCGCCTCCCATCTAATATGGGTCCTTACTTCCATATTTTATTGGAAGAGTCTTTCCTAGAGCCAGAGATTGCACCCATCACTTGATTTATAGCCCTCTTGAATACCTGGGCTTCCTCTACTTAGTGTATTCCACCCATAGCAAAGATCCAGAGAGTCCAAATGAGGCTTGGATCAAAGGGAAATAAGGGAATCTGCTACTAAGAAATGCTTCTAGACTAGAATGAAGAATCTGGGGCTTTGTTCACATGTCAGCTCACCAGGATAGAAAACCACGGGCATCCTGGATAGAAAATATTTTTTTAAATATCCATTTTCCCCAAGACACCATCTTGATCCTAACTTTCAAGACCTTTAAACCCAGCGGTGGGAAAGAAGCTCTATGGGGTTTGAATCCAGCCAAGAAGAGATAATGCTATTGCCTTAACAGAGGCCCTTAAACAACAACTTATGAAGGGAAAAAAAAAAAGTGTTAAAGACATCAAGACATCCTGGACATGAAGACTGAAGAAAAAAGATGATCTGAATTTTCATTTGAAAATGTACAATACAATCTACCTCAAACTCCAGTCCTGGCATAGCTTGTTGGATATACCTAACTAATCTAAAACTTTATTCATGATCTGTCCCGAAACTCCTCCTGCACCTCCCTTATCTTAGACAATGATGCCACCTACATCCCTTTCTCATGGTTCCCCAAGGAGATGGATCTTAGCATCTTCATACTTCCTTAGTCGAGCTGCCAAAACGTCGTTATCCCTGAAGCAGCCCCTCCCCTCCACCCTCAGCTGCTTTCAGCTCAGGTCCTCATTTGCTCCAATTAACCTGCAGTTGCCCATTTATTGTTAAGAAATGAAGCCAGTCCAGTTCTACTCATCTCCTACACAAAGTAGAGATCCTAGCTGCCGCTCACTATCTAATTCTCCCTCTCTCTTAGTAACAAAACTCTGACTTTTAGTTAGTCATACTGCTGCTCACTCTCATGCTAAGCTCTGGACAATGGTATGCACAAATCGGAGCTGAGAGGGCTAGCTGAGCCAACTGTGACAGGTGTGCTGCTTTTGCCATGCCCTCTTCCTCCTCCTAACCTACAATACAAGCAGGGTGTTTGGAGTCTCACAGCCGTCTCAGACCATTAGGTAACTGTGAGGATGAAAACCTGCTTTAAGAGGGACAGGAAAATAGAAAAATGGAAGAAGCTCAGGTCCCGGCTAACTGTCTGGAGCTCATATTTGTTCTGCATTACTGATTCTGGAGTCCTACATAAGGAAATAGCTCTTCTGTATTATTACTTGCTACAAGCAAATTAAAACTGATAAAATTTTGTTCTAAAAAAAGTCATTGATGGATTTCAGATTCTGACAAATCAGACTAGACGCCTTGGTTCTGTAGAGCCCAGTCTGACTAACTTAACTCCACTTTGAAAAACGGCCTGGCCCTGAGCTAAAGTCTCCATCTTAAGAAAGGCCCCAAAATTCTTTAGGACATGAGTAATCCAACCAGGGCGCATGTTACTAGCAAGGACCAATCGCCAGGGCAGCAAGGCCTCTGTTACCTGATAAGGCTAAACCTAAAGATTCTGGCCATGTCTGCTGACCTTTATGCCTCATGTCCTAATAAAGAGGCTACTCCTTGAGACAAAGAAACGCCCTGGCTAGCCAATACCTACAGCCCCCGTACTGTTTTTAAATTCTTAGCCTAACTGACCACCCCACGTCTTGAAACTTCCACCGCCTCCCTAATCCCCACCATAAAAACCTGACCCTGCCGGGGCTCGAGGCTCTCTCTCTCTCTCAGCATCCTGCTGTTGAGAGTCCATGCTCGAGCTTGAATAAACCCTCATGTATTTACATTGGAAATGGCCCCTGGTGTTTTGGGGGTCCTGTCATCTGGGTATAACAGTTCAACACTTAGGTCAATGCTAAATTTAGACATCACCTTCGTTTCCTCCTGTCTTTTATCCCTTTCCTTCATTCAGTTTACAAAACAGCCAAATCAAACGCCTGTGATTGTGTTAAGAGATGATGACAGAGCATGAGAGCTGATGATCTAGGAACCTTTGTAATCCTCTAGAGCAGGGTGCTTACAACGGTTTTTGGTTTTTGTTCGGCATCAGTCAGCTTTTCCATCCCGGGGACAAAATACTTGGATACCCACAACTTAATGGAGGAAACACGTACTTGGCTTATGTTTCAGGGCATTCAGTCCCCGGTCACTGAGCTCGAAGGCAGATGCAGGATGGTGCAGTGGCCTGGAGAGGCAAGCTGTGCACTGCACAGCAGGCAGGGAGCAGACAGAGAGAGGAACTGGGGAAAAGGGATACAACCCCTGGAGACACTCCTGTTCCGACAAGGCCTTACTTTCTTCTTGCGTTTTTTTTCTTTTTGGTTCAGGGAATTAAACTCAAAGCCTTGTGCTTGCCAGACAGGTGCGGCCCCACTGAGCTAAATGCCTGACTAGGCCCCACTTCTTTTTTTGCTTTTATTTATTTATTTTTATTTGTTTTTTGAGACAAGGTCTCACTTTGTAGTTCAGGCTGGCCCTGAGCTAAGCCTCAAACTCACATCACAGCAATCCTCCTGCCTCTGCCTCCTGAGTGCCAGGATTACAGGTGTGAGCCACCACGCCCGGCACTGTGGTATGTGGTACTGGTTGCTGCTGGGCATGAGTCTCCAGTCCAGTAATGGTATGTGGTTACCAAGGATCGAACCCAGGTCCTTGCACTTGCAAGACAGGCACCAGAACCACTGAGCTAAATCCCCGGCCCCTACTTCTTAACAGCCCATTTAGTGATGAACCCATCAGTGAAACAATCACTGGTGAGTATAGCGTCCCCACGATCCTATAACCTTTGAAAAGCCCCGCCTCTGACATAGGAATATAATCGCAAATTCCATTTTCTGGTTTTTAAATGATCATCTCACACAAAACCCAATATATAAATGATTTTAAAAAGCAGAAAAGGTCTCATTTGTAAACCATCAGCCTGGTCCACAAATGTATTTTTATTTCTTTAAAGAGGAGGCAAATGTAGTCTACAGAGCTGGAACTCAGTGTGACAGGTGCAGGGCTGGTTAGGGTACAGCAAGTTCAAAGCAAGAACCCAGGCTCCCCAGTGCCTACTCTGTTGTATGATTGTTACAGTATGTCATGCAAAATACTGGTACTTAATAAAGGCAAGACAGAGTACCAACTCTGCAGATACCTCTATTTCTGGTTAACAGTGGAAGTGCTTTTAATAAACAAGGAGTTCTAGGACTTGTCAATACCCATGCACTAAGTTACTAGGAATACAACATAAACCCAGTGCTTCAGGATTAATGCTTTTCGGTCTAGGATTCTCCAAATGCCTGAACACTTCCTGTCCAGATCCATGCCCAGGGAGCTGCTGTAATTAGCCTCAGATCCAAAGAAGTTCGATTATATATCAGGTCAAAGGATGGGTCTCCCCATGACACTCATAAAATCCTATTTGCTGATGTTCCACACTATTAAAAGATATCCAAATGTCATCTTACCTTGGCAAACCACATTCTGTTGAGTTCTTTAGTCAGCAGGGGGGAGTTCAGTGACCGCCTGTGGCAAGTCCAGCTGAAGCTGCCTGAATTCCCCGCGGGACTCCCCACAGGGCTCCCCGCGGGATGCGACACCCCTGCACCGCAGGAAAGCAGCTGCCTAGGGAGGGCAGAGGGAGAAAGTACCATAATAACCTTAGAGGAACGAAGAGGATAAGATTATCTTGGCAAAACTCTGCTTTGTATACTTAACTGTTTTGAGTAAGGGCTCTTCTCTCTCCTTCGAAAATATAACCATAAGACGGGACAAAGTGTACCCACAATATTCAGGTTGCCTAAGGAGAAACTACTGGGACATGACTGTTAAGTACAGAAAGACAGAAGGGACCTCATGTAAGGCCCAAAGGACAGTGATGGTTGACTCGAGACAATGTCCCCACTGGGCACAGAAAACAAGAACAGCAGAATGAGAATCAAGGGAACCCGGCCCAAGGCAAGAGGCTGCTCATCTTTACTGGACGTGAGCTCCGTGCCCGCAGCCGCATCCAACTGCAGCACACTGCGCGACCTGCTCGAGTGATCTCTCTCAAACGCCTGGAAAAGGGAAATATCAATACAGTGCCGACTTGGTGGGGTGTCACGAGGCATCAAGCAAAGTACCGTCAGGGTCCTGGCACGCGAGAAGCACCCGGTGTTAGCCACTATCACGGTTCAGACATCTTCATTCTATCGTCTGCCTAGCTAGACCATAAACCCCTCCGGGGCAGGGACCATGCCTTCCCTTCCCTGCTGCACGCACAATTCATACAGATGCTTTACAAGTGCTGGTTGATTGATTAATGGGCACTGGAAGAGGAGCATGAGCTCATTAGATTACATGTGACAACATGTTCCTTGTTCTGAAAGAAATCTCCGCAAGCCCTTTACTTAAGGGAGAGCACAGCAAATCCCCGCGCCTTTAAAGTTTATCAAAGTGTCCCTATTTTCCCCATTTCATAGATCAAAGAGGAAGTCTGCCAGGAGAGTGCGAGGGAGCCGGAGCACAGGCCAAGAGTCGTCCGAGTCGCGGCCTGCAGGCCGGCTCCGCCCGGCGGCGGCGCGCTCCCAGGGAGCCTCGGCGTTCAGACTTGCGCGCTGCTCCCATAAAACCCGCTCCGCCCCGAGATCGCGCCGCCTTTGTCTCGCAGCGGGGTTCACGCCGTAAACCTCGGGGCCAACAGAGCCTTTTCATTTGCCACGATCAAAGCGGGAGGTGTCGGACGCGGAAGCAGCGCCCTTTTCATGCGCGCGTTTTAAGATGCAGATTACGCGGCGCCCCGCGCTCACCTGGCCCCCAAGTCCCAGCACCAGGCGGTCACGTGGCCGCCACCTGGCCCCCGCGCCCCGCCCCCCGCCCGCCTGTCTGGGGAATCGGGTTACCTGGAATGTGGGGCCACTTCTCCGGGTCTGGGTGGAGGCCGGAAGGACTGGGTACGGGAGCAGAGGACTGTGGGGAGACTGGGTGGAGAAACCAGAAACCCGGGAGAAGGAAAACAGGTTTCCTTTTTTAGGGAGCTGGTGCTGAAGGCGCACGCAGCTGGGGGCGGGGCGGCCGGGGAAGCCAGGTACTATTGTTTGTCTTGGGGACGAGGAGGAAGGCCCCGCCCGCCCATACACACACACACACACACACACACACACACACACACACACGTACGTAAATGTGCAATGCATACCTGAAGCTGTACCAGGTGAGGACCGAAGCCTTGGCAAGCCCTTGGAAGTGGGGCAAATCAGAAGGGGCATTGTACATGCATGGCTACTGAGAATGGCTGTATAATAGGCGTATTATGGAAGGCGCACCTGGCTCTGCACAGCTTGTGAGGGGAAAACGGCTTTTATAGAACCATCGAGTGAGCAAAAGGATGAAGGTCTTCCGTTGTGTCAAAACAAGTTTGTGCACAATGTACAATTCCAGGCATTGTGCAAGGTCCTCCACAAACACGCCTGCCAATCATTCACCAATCTCTGGGTCTCCTCAATGTCCCCAGGATTTTTTAAGACAAAGGAGAACAAGTTTCAGTCTACTATACAGGGCTGAGGATATCGAACCGTCCCAGGTTGCCGAGTCTACAATCAGCAGAAGGAGATCGAGGAATGTATGCTTTAGGAGGCCAGACACCTCTAGAGAGGACACAGGGCACCTTCAAAATTAAACCTTAACTGGGAAAGGAAGAAAAGTGCGATAATGTCCTTTCTGCCATCCCCTAATACCTTGAGGAGTTCAAAGGTTTTCCAAGCCCGCGGCACTTGGCAATTACAATTACACAGTAAAATACCTAAGGTTAATGAATAACCTCTAAAGGAAGTTACTTCACATAATGACAGCAATTTCTCTGAACTAAACGTTAATAATAAGGCCTGTAATACTATGAGAAGGAAATGGTGGCAATTGGCACATGGACTCTGTGTTGCTTGGTAACAAAACCTGAGGTATGAGCATTCTCTTTACCTGAGGGAAAGGGGTGGGTGGAAAGACTGCAGTTCCAAGCTGCAGAGGTTGAAATACAGGCAGCACTGAGAAGCCAACAGCTGCCCAGCAGCCCCCAGCGAAGCACGTGTGGCAGATGAGTCCTTAGCAGAGCGAAGTGGGAGGGAGAATTCCCCACCAATCGCTCAGCAGCACACCAAGGAAATGGGGTGTACAAATCGCTGCTAAACACATGGAGCATTTCAGCAAGCTCCACCTCACAGCTAAATTTCCTTTCTTGCCCCTTCATTTCTGTTTGTTTCAGCAGAGACACACACTTTGATCCTCCTGTTTGCCCTCTTTTGGAGTAACTGTGGCATTTGAGAGATGAATCAGAAAAGGAATGCAATTAAGACGACCTGAGAGTGTGCCGCAGCCGCCGCCTTGCCTCGCAGAGGAAGGGAAAACTTACAACACATTTGAACTGCAGGCTGTTTAGTCAGGTCGTTATTGGCAGCCTGGATAGAAAGATCCTAGACACAACTTCTTCCAGCTGGTCATTAATCAATAGGAAATGGCTCACAACGAGGTCGTTATTACCTCAATCATTACAGAGCCTATGAAACGAGAGGCTAAGATGAGGCTGCGAGTTTGTACATTCCTGTTTTATGGTAGTAGATCTTGGTTCTGCCAGAATATCTATAACGCCTCAACAGCTTTTTAAAATATGCAAATTCTGGCCAGCTGTAATTGCCCCTCCCTGTAAAGTCACCACGTTAGAAGGCTCAGATAGGAAGATCTCCAGTTCAAACCCAGCCTGAGCAGTTTAGAAAGCCCTTGTTTCAAAAATTCAAAAGGGGCTAAAGAGTAACTCAGTGCAAAAGTCCTACAATATCTCAAGAAAAGGTGTGGGGGAGGGAGGCAAATTCCTGGGACCTCCGGATGCTCTCCAGTGGATCTAGGGTAAGTGTGTGGGGATCTGTAAAATGTTCTCGTCAGCAGCCAGCGGTGGAAATCACCGCTGTTCGTTATGTCCGCCATAGGTTTTTGAGTTCACCAAAAACAGAAAGTGAAAATATTTTTTTGCATCTGAAGTTCAATGTATTTTCTTTTTTCTCTAAAACATTTTCTTTTTTCCCAAACATTTTTAAAAATAAAATTAAGTATACTATACACATGTTATTTTCTTATGTTTCCTTTTTAATGTAAAATGATATTAAAACTGCATGTAATACCAAAAGTAACTCAGTCTCTGACTATACTGTCATTTAATTGCAGAATGTTTTCAATAATTTTAGCATCTTCCTAAGTAGCCAAATAAAAATATCTACCACAAAAGTCTTAAAAAGCATGAGCCTTTCAGCTCCTATGTAGATCCATAAAATGGCAAAGTTTGGCCCTCAATCTTAGTTTATTTTTTTTTCTTGGAAGTTTTTTGGTTTTTATTTTTATCGACACAGCTAGTGCTATTAAAAGCTATTAGTAGACTTCATTTTCCCTCTTCTGCCTTGACTACAGCCTCTGACTTTTCAATTTCAATTTTTAAAAATAATAATCCTCTATGATTTAGGTATGAGTCTTAAAAGATTAGTATTATGGCCAAGTGACACAAAAGCATCTTTCCAGGTTATGACTTGGGTGGGGCTGGGAAGTGAGGCATTGATTCAAAGGAATGACTCTCCTCGAATAGCAGGATGTTTGAGACAGATGGGTTGTGGCACATAAGAAATCCTACACTTGCAATGAGTCCAGAATTCTTAAGATTTCTGCATTTGCTATACACAACAGTGGGAATTACATATTCTTAAAAAATTTTTGGGTACATATTTACAATACATAATGATCACATTCCTTACAGGGAGTTGGTACATGTATATACACATCATAATTCTTAGATGTTTTAACTATATCCAAATAAATAAAAAAATAATGATTTAATAATAAAAAAATCATCCAAATAGTTAGGATTCAATGTTTTCGGAACATATGGGTCTCTTCGACGCCTTGACAAGAGTTGGTTACTTGACAAAAGCCATCTCCACTACCACTCATGTCCCATACAGAGCGTCAACACAGTGCCTTACAAATCAGAAGTGGGTTCCTCCCAACCTCCAGTCCTAGTTGACGGGATGCTCTTTCAAAGACATCATTACCCTTTACATCCATGCTCTGAGAGGAGGAGGAACTTCGACAGACCACCCCTATGGTACTGCTAACTCCTTGACGTTTGACTGACCCTCCTCCCTTTCATTCCTGCCGCTAATGACACAGAATGCTGTCAAGATCACTTGGAAATCCTGATTCACCAAGCTACTTAAGCTGAAATAGTCCAACATAAGTGAAAGCTACTAAAGAGCTACTAAATATACCACATTTTGAATGTGACTAGCCAGGCATTGGAAAGCTGCCCTTTCCTATAACACACCTGGACACCTGGGCAACCCCCAGGTGTGTTACACCTTCGCATGATGTTAATGGATAGTGTTGGCCTGTCAAGTCTCTGGAGTTAGACTACAAACTCACTGAAGACAGAAAGTGGGTTTCACTTCCCTCATTTTCCAGAGTTGGGCATAGGTACGCAGCAATTAAAAGGTTAGATAATGATGACTATTGAATAGATAAAGATTATCAAGAAAACAAAGAGCTGGAAAGTCATGTATCAATTCAAGACTATCTTGTTCAAGATAACAATAAGGAAAAAGAGTCCTCAGGATAAACCTACGCTCAAATTAGAATTCATCACAGCCAAGTAGGAATTTATAGCCAAGGAGTAGAGTGTGTTGATGGACAAAAAATTATTAAGAGGAAATATCAAGGGTGAGTTGGGGGGAAATCTAATTAAACTGACGTAGCAGGTCAGGACGATCAGATATCATCTGAAGGATAGTAGAAGATAATGAACCCAATTAACCAGAATGATCAGATGTGGAAGATGGGGAATTATTGCTACACCAACAAAGCAGGGTTCTAAGACTGTATTGTATAAATGCTATGGTTTGAATGTGTTCTCTGAAGTCCACATATTAGAAACCTAATCCCTAAATTCATGTCAGTGGTATTTGAAGATGGAACCTTGGGGAGATAATTAGGACTAGATGTAGTCATGAAGTTAATCTGTGTGATAGCACATTGGTCTTATATGATGAAGAAGAGAAACCCAACCTCGAACCACAATCTGGGACACCATGCAGTGCTCTCTGGTAGCCAAGATAAAGCAGGCAGGCTCTTACCAAATGCTTCCTATACACTCTTGGACTTGCCAGTTCTGGAACAAAAATCTAAGTAACTTTGTATTCTTTTTAAACTATCCAGCCTTAGGCATTTTATTATAGAATCAGAAAAGAGAATAAGACAATAATGAAGTGTTCAGATGGGCCTAGAAGAAAGTTCAGGAACCTGCCAAAAGTTTGGTCAAACAAGGAATCTTTGCCAAAATGTGTTAGTACTGATTATTTGCCTTTTTTTTTTTTCAGTATTGGGGATTGATTCCAGGGCCCTTGGATTGAGCTACTTGAACTACATTCCAAGCCATTTTTCACTTTTTAAAAAAGGTCTCATTAAATTGCTAAACTGCCCAGGTAAGGCTAGAATTGTAATCCTCTTGCCTCAGTCTCCCAGAGTGCTGGGGTTACAGGTGTGTGCTGCTGCATGTTGCTTACTGGTTGCTTTCTCTGTGTGAACTATTATCGTCTTTTCCTTTTTTCTTTTCTTTTGAAAAGACAACATGCTTATTGATGCATTTAGTCATTGAAACCTTATTATGAATTGTTCCGGTGGCGAACTATTTTCCAGATTAGAAACTGTGGTGGTTTTGAGGTTATGGGCAAAGGAAAGGAACACAAAAATCAGAGCAGAGAATAACGAAGGGAGAACTTTTTATTCTACTTTGTTCTTAGGTTAATCTTGAATAATTCAAATTCCTTTCCACCCAAAGAGGTGGTTGTGATGGTTTGTTTGAAATAAGTTTGTCCCATAATCTACCACTAGGATCCTGAAGATATAGTGTACCCCTACCAGAGTCCTAAAACAGAGAGTGATCATTTCTTGGTAGATTACTTGTCTGTACAAAAATGTAGTTCTCATGCCTATGGCAATCCTAGTCCTAACCTACAACAGATTGAGAGAGAGTGATGGAGGATGGGCATGGAGATTTCATCATGAAATCTGAAGGCAAACAAACCTGTGTTTATTCTGATCGAGTCATTTACTACTTGCATGACCTTAGACATGACCATGATTACCTGGGCATCAGGTTTCTCAATTTGTAAAACAGAAAGGAATTGTTGAGAATTGAAGGTAATGTTAGTAAAGCACCTGGAACACTGGCATATAACAATGGTAGAAATGATACATTCATCTTGTGATTAAGAAATGCCTTCTAAATAGAATGGAGCTGAGCCTAGTGGTACATTCCTAGAATCCTAGTACTCTGGGAAACTGAGGCAGAAGGACTGCAAATTCAGTCTCCACTAGGGAAGCACATTGAGTTAGCAAAGCTCAACCTCAAAAAAATTGAAAATGGCCTGGGAATATAACTAGGTGCAAAAACCATGGGCTTATTCCCCAGTACAAGAAGAAGAGGAAGAAGAGGGTGGGGGATTTAGCTTAGTGATTCTAATGCCTGCCTTACAAGTGCAAGGTCCCAGGTTCGATTCTAGGTAACCACATACAACAACCCTGGGCCTGGTGGCTCACACCTATAATCCCAGCACTCTGGAGGCAGAGGCAGGAGGATTGCTGAATTCAGGGCTGAGTTGAGGACCAGCCTGAACTACAAAGAGAGACCCTGTCTCAAAAAAAAAAAAAAGAAAGAAAGAAAGAAAGAAAGAAAAACGAGAGAAGAAAACTAAGGCAAACTAAGAAGTATTCTATTGAAGTATCTCTGGCCCAAACAGCCTCATCTATGGCTTTTATTCCTGGGAAACAGCCTACTTTAGACTCTTCATTGTCATTGCCCAAGAGACTTAGCCTTTAGTAAACTGAGTCTTCCTAACACAAAATTAGTGAGAGATGCATATCATTAATCTGATCAATACATGTGACTCAAAATTACTTGTTAGTTTGACTGACACCTCCACTGGCGATCAATGGAGACACGGTCCTGAGAAACCTTATTCTGTAAATTTGGGGAACTCACCAGCGTGGCTTTCTGAATTCCTGTCAGGGACTCCAAGGCAAAAATGAAACGGGTTTAAGCTGAGTTCTCCTTTCCATATTTAAAGGATTCAGGTGTGGACTAAAAATCAGTCAAGATTATTCAGAACTTCTATTAGAGCTGATAATGTGTTTTCCCTTGGGCTGGGGCTATAGCTCAGTGATAGAGTCCTTGTGCATGTGTGAGGCCCTGAGATTAAAGTTTCTCTTTTCTTTGAGAACTATTGGGAAACCCTCATCTCTCAAAAATGTAGGAGAGTACTATTCAAGAACTCTTCAAGGAGACTGCATTCCAAATTTCTGTCTAACCTGCCCAACAAAAAAATTCAATTTTTTTCCTAAGAATCACAGTTGGGTTAGCCAAACAATCGGGATCTCAGTGTTTACAGTCCTTAGAACCTCCATGAGGGAGAATCCTTGATCTTCCCAACCTCCACTTCCAGGTAAGTTTATGCCAACATTTTCAGAGCTTCTCTTCTGGATATCTTGCTCCTTGAAAACTTTTTTTTTTTTTTTTTTTTCATGCTGGGAATCTAACCCAGGGTCTCACGGCTGCCAGATACGTACTCTACCCTGAACTGCATTCCCAGCCCTTCAAATACTATTAGTCCTGGAGCATACTCAGCCCTTCCTTGTGTCCTATAAAACACGGCACATACCACCTAGCACAAGTAAACCAAATACTGAAATAATGCCAGAGAGCACAAACCAGGTCATCTCCAGGTATCTGGTCTTACTGGGCTTGACCTAGGTGGATGTAGATCAGGATGCTAGTGGTCTTATCCAACGCACATTTTGAATGTACCATTAAGTCTGAACTAAGAGTTTTCTGGTTTCTTGTGGTTCCGAGATGGGCAAGTGGAGACTCTAAGCCTTAATTCCATGCCCCTCAATTATGACTGAAACCATGTTCTTTCTTGCTACCCAAAATTCTGCAGCCTTCCTGAATTCTAAGTCCCTCTTCCATTTGGGAGTCAGAGCCACCATGAGCCACCCCGTACTTATAGCCCCTCACACTCTCTTCACACCTGAATAGTGCTCATGTTAACAGCCTGCTAAATGGAGATCTGAAAACACATTACTCTTAGTAAGTGCGTGGACAAGTTAGATAATTTAGTCACTTCAAATGGATTAGGTTTTGAGGTTTTGTCATTTTTATCGAGGCTATTACTTGAAACTACCAGCCTCAAAGAGGTGGTTGCATTCAGGGATTATATTTTTAAAAGTGATAAAATGAGGAGAACTTTGTAAAGGATGGGGTTTCAAGGGTGGGGGTCCCTCATAGGAAGGTGACTCCAAACTACATGATAAGCAAGGTTTGTTATGAAATTTTCTCAGGTGAGTTAACACAGAGTTGTAGGGGAGAGTTTACCAGTGGAAATCTCCCTTGAAAGAGAAGTTCATACCCTGCTCTGAGCAGAAAGGGGAAGGGCAGAGAAGCTACTTTTGCGTGGCTTGGGCTCAAAGAGTGAGTTGGGGAGAGGTGGAAGTCAGCACAGGTGGCGGCTCTAGGACTCTGCTGCTCTTTGTGGGTGAAGGATGGTGAGGAAAAACAAAAGGTCCTTGTTCTCATGTTTGTTTTCTATTTGTTTTTCTCCTTTTCTAGCATTTTTCAACTCTTCTAGGCCCCCCAGACTCGCTCATTTTTGTGATGGGTTTTTGTATTCTTCTTACATGTAATCTATTAATAATTACTAATATGGAGAAGATGAGGACAGGAACGCTTGGTACGTTTGTCAACACACAAAGCTAATTCTGCTGAGAAAACAAATGAAAGGAATGTTGTGTAGACTCCAGAGCAACTTAAAATTTTGCTGATTTTATATGTGGAATGATAACACCAAGTTGTAATTCAGATAATGTGCTTGGTATTGTATGAAGTTCTTCATGAAGGATATGAAAGTTGATGGCATCGAAACCACTTTATCAAGTAAAAAATAACACACACAAAAAAACATCTCCAGACACAGTTGGTGACAGACCCCAGACAGGGACATCACAAATGAGTCTACCTGCCATCTCAGAGAAATGGAGGTTTCATGGAGTACCTAATCAGCAGGTCACAGAGGATGTTGAGGACATATCAGCCCACTGTTTATGTGACCCACACTCACAAACTCTTGCCAAAAAATTCTACAAAAAAATCTCTTAGCCTGGAAGAGACAGCACTGTTTTGCTCACAGAGACGTTCCTCTTGGGTTCTGCAGTAAACCTGCCTGGCCAATGCAGCTTGCATTCCCTCCCAACTTTTCTGCTCAGAGTACTTAGAAGCTAGAATAGTTTTTTGTTTGTTTGCTTTGGGGGACAGAGTATCACTATCTAATTCACACTGGCCTTGAACTCATGACAATCCTCCTGCCTCAGCCTCTAGAGTGCTAGGATTGCAGACACATGCCACCAAGCCCTAGTAGAATACTCCATTTTAAGACAATTTGGAGTAGAGTAGTTAGGGAGCTACAATCCTTTAGTTTTATACTACATATCACAGTAATACAGTGCTTTTCAGAAAAGAATGCGATAGATTGTGGAAAAACCAACCTATTGTTAAGCTTTTCTTAGTTAGCTATGAGTATAAATATTTAATTGCAGAACACTATATCAGCTCACACAGGCACAATGCTTGTATTTTCCTACTACAACACCATGCTTCCCAGTCTTCGGACATGACCCTTCCTTACATCTTCCATCCAGAGAGTCCATACTTCCCACCTTGGTGGCCACTCCCTCAACCACAGGGAGACCCTGATCGAGGCCCAGGTCAATGGACTTATCTTTACTGGCTCTGTCAGTTGGTTAATGAAATAGCCCCTGCCCAGTGGTGGCCTTCTTGTTTTTTTCTAGATATTTCCCAAAGAGAAGTTGGGAGAAAGAGCTCCTTTTTCTTTGGCATTACTAAGTCACCCCTAGTACTGGCCCTAATTTGAGCTGTCCATGGCATCTCCATTTAAAATGGTATCTGCAGCCAGGCACAATGGATGCCCCTGTAAACCCAGAGCTCAGGAGGCTGAGTCAGGAGAATGACCATGAGTTTGAGGCTAGCTTGGCCTAAAATAGTGAGTTGAAGGCCAGCCTGAACTATATAGTGAGACTGACTCAAAGCCCAGGGCTCGAAATGCCCTCCGAACTAACAGACAAGGACTGACAACAGAAAAGGCCAGACCTGAAGAAAGAGGAGTGGACAAACAGACCTGATACTTCCAACCCTGGAGCCAAGTGGCTCTGAGGCCCACCTTATCTGTTCCTTCCTTATTACAGGAGCCATCAGCATGAGCTGATTATGTGACAACATAACTGGCAAAACAACTTAGAGGAAAAAAGATACACTTGGGCTTAAATTTGAGAGGTTCTATCTAGGGCTGGCCAGCTCCTTTGCCTTAGCCCTGTGTCAAGGCAGAAATATGATGGCAGAAGAATGTGGCAGAGGGACACTACTCACTTCAAGGTGGCTGGAAAGCAGAGAGGGAGAGCCCAAGAGGAAGGGGCCGGTTCCCCATAGAGTCCCCAGGCCACACCCCATGACCTTCTCCCCTTTCATCCAGGCCCCATGTCTTGTTCCCACTACACACCAACAGTGCCATCGAAATCACGATCTCATGAATGGATTGATCCACTGGATGGAGTAAGAACTAACTTTATAAATATATAACCAGAGACGCAATTTTAACAGTGACTTGTGGGTATTAGAATTACATGTTCTTTTTAAAAATTGTTCTCTATATTTTATAATTTTTGCTTTTAGAATGGGAAAAATGACACAAAAAATCAAGGCTTTGATTCAGCCTTTTTATAGGCCTACATACAAATTAAATAATCACTCTCCCATCCACTTTGAATGTTATCATCCCCTTTTCTTTCTAAATCAGTTTCCATTAATGCTGTGACATACCATTCCTTTTTGAAATATTGCCACAGGAATAGATTTGACATTTAAAAGGATAGTACATAACCAACACATATCTTTCCAACATATTTTTAGTTAGTGTACCAAAACACAAAAGAAACACTTTCATTTAAAGGAGGTCAGTCATTATTTTTGTCCATAGTAACACATTTAACACATATAAAATATGTATTTATTCAAGTTTTTTTTTCTCTTTCCTAATGACTTCAAAAAGCCTTAAGTGTGTTTTATATCTCCTTTAAAACATCATTGTTGTAGAGATAGGGTTCATTTTAACACCAAAGCCTGGGGCTTTATACCAATAACTTGATTCTATTACTGAATTCCCAATGAAATGCACTAATGGTTTCTTTATTGACTTTTTTTCTCATGAAAATGATGCTAAAAACCTTCGGAAAGGGTTTCTAGAATAATGTCATGTGAAAAGTGAGCCTTTTATTATGCTTCAGACCACAGAAGAATCCCAGAGACTTTTTTCTAGTGTAATTTAACCCCTTCATTCAAAAACTTAATAGCTGGAGTATGGTTTAATAGGTAGATTTAGAGGCTTCTGTGCCTCCAGTAATCCTCCTTTCATCAAAACAATGGTTATAATTAATATTTATGATTTTGCCTTTCACCTCAAAGGACTTTACAAATTGTTACCACAGGACTCATGACACTCACTAATAAAGTACTCACAGAAATTTACAATCATCTCGAGTTTACTCCCATAACGTGTGGCTACAAAGAAGGGTTGGTTGGGCGGTGACGTGGCCAACTCAGCTCCCTATTACCAAAAGAACAAATCAAGAAAGGGAAATAGGTCCATTTATACTGCTTCCTCAATGCCTGTGTGTTGGGATCACATACAGTGTTTGTTTGTTCACTTGTTTGGGTATGGGAGGGTCTTGATATAAGTTTAATATAAAGCTATAACCCAAGGGCCTCTGGCCTCAACCTGATTTTATATCCTTCTCCTCTTCCTTCACCTCCTACCACCTTAGGAAGAGAGAATGACTTTTACATTTTTAGAGGGTTGTGTAGAATTTTAAAAAGAACATGTGATTATATGTGGCCTACAAAGCCCAAAGTATTTATTATTTGATTCTTTCCAGAATACATTTACTTTCCCTTACAATTTAAGGCACAATGAGAAGCTGTAAAGTGTTTGCAGTGCCAACTATAAACAGTCTGAGATTTGTGAGTGTCACTCAGAATCCTGGGTAGGCTGTACAGAGCAGCACATTTTAGGTCTCACTGAACTTCCTCAGAGTCAGCACATTGCTCTGGTCTGACAGGATATAGACTTAACAAAGACCAAGTGCATGTACCAACATGCATGTAGGAAACGCTCTGTATGCCCTGGATATCCACCAACAAGCAGAGCTAAGATCCATTACGCTTGCTGGGTGGAGGCATTGCTCATCAGTGCTGAAAGGGGAGGGGAGGAGAGAGTCTGCTCCTGATAAAGTCTGGGGAGACACACGGTTAAGAACAAGGCCATCTAGCACGTATCAAACCAAACACAAGTCAGCAAAATAGTGCCACTGCCAGCAATGTGTTTTTTGTCTAGGCTTTTAAGTTTTATCAGTTGTTTACCAGACAGTTATTTACAAACCTACCTCTGTCTGAGAATAGTAAAAGTGACATTTTTTGCGTCCAATATTGAAAAACCAAAGCTGCTTTTTGTGTAAGGCACTATGCTGAACCTGCTACATATGTTATTTAAACTGCCAGTTAGACAGACATCACCATCCTCATTTTCCAGGACTGTGAGTGGCACACCCCAGATAATGGAAACCATCTGAAGGCAACTTAGCAAGGCTCATGGGAACAGCCTCTGGTCCATGTCAACCTTCCTGCCAAGATCATCCGACATTGATTCCATGTGACATTTTCCACCAAGAATCCAGAAGGCATTGGAGGTGGACAGTACAGTTCAGAAGTTCTTTGCTGTATCTCTATCTTTGGAAGGAGTAGTTTAAAAACTACTTAACCACAAAAATGAATCCCACCTGATGAAAACATTGTACATCATGATGGGGAAAGCTCTGCTAGCTCACTTTAATGCCTGAACAGATGGCTAATGGTGAATGGAAGCCAGAGGAAAGAAAATTAAACACAGGACCTGGCTGAAGGTATTCCAGAACCAAACTACTGGGGCTGCTCATGCACCTCGGATGTGAACCTGACACCATTAGCTGTGTGTTTCAGCCAATGCCTACTGACCTTCCTGCTAGCCACTGTCCTCCTGCAGAGATACATCAGTGCTCACAGCATACTCTGCATAGCACTGGGCATTTGGAAAATGTGGCCCATCTCTTTCTCCAGCACACTATGCCACTATTTGTGCTTCTCCGTGTACACAGTACTCCTCACAGTGGAGTTTGGCCTGTTTTCAGAACCTACAGGACAGCTTTCTAGTTTTTTAAGGAATTTGTACAGAGGTAATTTCATTAACATTTAGGTTTGAGCGTTAACCCCCAAGTCCCTTAAACAAGATGAAATATCTACAGTTTAGCTATGCACACAAACTACAACTAGTTGTCTGAATTCTTGTTCTTAGAATTAAAGCTGTGTGGTTCAAGAAATCAATTTTTAAAGGGAAAGAGACTTGCCCTCCTCTTCTCTGGATCTGGAGACTTTCCAAGAAGCCTCAGTTTTTCACCAGCAACAGTGGCAGGAATAAGTATTCAGGACAGCTGCAGCAGCAGCTCACCCTGTGCATGTGCTTCTCCACATAAATCCAACAGGAAGAGAGAAAAATCTTATTAAAGCACCACAGCTGAAAAGAGTTCAAGATACAGGTAAAACATCCGTAAACAAAAAGGCAAAAAGTCCAAAATCTGAAGTACATTAAAACCAGAAACTTCTGGACTGCAAAATTCCATACTGTGGAACTTTGTTCTGTGCACAAAATTATTAAACTGTTATCTAAAACTGCATCAGGCTATGTGTGTACATTGTAAAAAAAACATAAGTGAATTTCATGTTTAAATTTGGGTCCCACTCCAAGATATCCAATAATACATATGTGAGTATTCTAAAATCTGAAGCACTTTTGGTCTCAAGAATTTCAGATAAGGGACACTCAACCTTTTAACAGGATGCTCCTAATAATAACTCCAATTTAACCATCAAAGTTGAAAACACAAGCTAAAGATTTAGCTCAGGGGTTCTGCCACACTTGCCTGACAAGCATAAGGCCCTAAGTTTAATCCTCATTACTGAAAAAATAAAAACCAAAAAAGCAAAGTTGAAACACTATAGGAAAAGATAATTCATCACAAAAGAATTAATAGATTTTAAAAGTTAACTTAATTAAAGGATGAAACTTGAAGTCTATTACGTCTAAGTATCTGCTTCACAGTTACATCATGAGTCCTGCGGCTCACAAGCCAATCGTTGTTAATAACTGAATTTCTTGAACTGTAAAATAATCCAAGCTAGTTCATATGCATTTTAAGGAACAATATGACCTGAACTAAAATTGATGCACCTTTTATAAACCTGAGCCAAAACATCAAATCAGAAGAAAATCATATGATTTTTTAAGAGAAAATTTCAAAATAGAGAAAATAAAACTAAACAAGTTAAGAAAGGAAAGTATTCCCTTTAGAATTAAAATAATGGCAGCCTCCCCCTGTGAGAAGAAAATTGCACTTCTGTGAGGACAGCAGGACAGGGTGGGGATTTCTGGGTGTTGGCACTGCTCTTGTTCTTGACTTGGATGGTGGTTAAATAGTTGATGTTCAATTTTAACCATCTGTTAACATGTACATAGGTATCATACTCTTTTACAAAAATGCTTTCAGTTTCACAGTGCAAAGTATTTCGTTTTTTGAATTGCAAGGTGACCTTCTGTAATTTCATTCTGTAGAATTCTAGAGAGGAAGGAAAAAGAAGAAAATTATGTTTAAGAAGCTCCCAAGCCAAGGTTAAAAACTGCTCCTGTTCCCTTTACATTCGAAGTTGTGCTGGGCTCTAGGTTTAATGCTTAACATACAGTAGATGTTAAGTAAATATTTGGTGGTGTTGAGAGCTTAAGTAACGATTTATGTAAACATTAGAAGCTGCTATACAGAACCCATTCTCAATTTTAAATTGACTGGAGGAATCTCACTGTGGTGTGTCTGCGCTTGACTGCAGAATATAAGAAAGTCACATTAATTTATCACGTTGACAAAATTGGGGATCTTGTTTTGTTGCAAATATGATGTTTACAAAAGACAGTCTCATATATAGTCAATAGATCTAAATTAATTTCTGTAAATTTGCACAACATTTTAAGGAGGGCAATTTGGCAGTATTCATCAAAAGCATTCAAAACAATATCTTCTGATTCAGAATCCCATTTCTAAAAATTAATCCTAAAGAAATAGTCATAAAAACATTAGGGATAGCATTATTTACAAGAGAAAAATAGGAAATGACCTAAGTGTTACAAGAATTGTGAAATAAGTTGGGGAATACTCTCCTTAGTGGAATTTCATGAAGTGTTTAAAATTTATCTTGTAAGAGCATGTTTTAAAGTATGTAAATATGTTTGCAGTGTAATGTTATTTTTTTAAATCTAGTTATAAAATATTAACATTTCAGTCTTGGGTCCCCTCCCCTTTCCCCAGGTTTATCTATTGAAAGCTTAGTCCCTGGCCTCATGCTCCCATCATGCACTGTGTTCCTCTGGGTCCAAAACACAAAGCCTAGTGAATATGGACTGAACTCTCTGAAACCATAAGCTAAAATAAATCTTGCCCCCCTTTAAATTGATTTGTCCCAAGTATTTCTTACAGCTTTGGAAAGTTGCCTAACACAAAAAGTTCTACATATAATTTAATTGAAGTAGTACAAATGAAAAAAGAGAAAGAAGAAGAGAAACAGGAAAGTAGGGAGGGATGAAAGAAAGAAAATATAGCAACTATTAAAAGCCACCATTTTCTCCCCCTCCCTCTCCCTGTGCACCCCTCCCCTTCCCCCTCCTCCTCCTCCCCCTTCTACTCCCTCTCTTATTTGAGGTGACTAGTTTCAGATGAGCAATTGTTATGTTATTCTCCTTTGGAGACTCCTGTAGGATGCCCAACTCAACCTACTTTGTCCAGAACTTCCCTGATTTTAGTACTGAGAGTTCTGCATCCAGAAAATAACTTGTTCCTAATGGGACCATGGGTCCATGGACACAATCATAAATGCACACCCAAAGTGAAAATAGTGACAAAGGTGGTAGAATTAAAGTATTTTACTTCATTTATCTATACATTTGATATTGAATTGTGTCTGTGCATACTTCAGAGACAGAAAATATAATTTTTAAAATGAAAGCCTCCTTGTCTATTATAAAATAATGATGAAATAAGTGATAAATATTAATACTAAATATTGATACTAGTTCAGTGCAGTAAGCTGAAGCTTATATTTGTACCACATATAAAGAAATTGAATGGTATAAATAAGATCATCTTGAAGATGTTCAAAACCTTCAATACAGTGCATTACAAGTATTCAGTCTTGAGCCAGGAATTTAGCTCAGTGGTGCAGGTGCCTGTCTTGCAAATGCAAGGTCTGGAGTTTAGTCCCCAGTAACCATATATGACAATGACTGGTGAGATGACTCAGATGACTCATGCCCACCAGCAATCAGGACCACATACCACAGTGTTGGGTGTGGTGGCTCATGCCTGTAATCTCAGGAGGTAGAAGCAGGAGGATTGCTGAGTTCAAGGCTGAGTTCAGGACCAGCCTGAACTACAAAGTATGACCCTGTCTCAAAAAACAAAATCAAAAAGAAGTTCCAGTCTTGTTTGTTGCTGCATCTATCTTTGCAATAGCCAGATGCTGATTGCCAACTAGGTGGGAAGAGTAGGGTCTCTAGGTTTTAAGAGCTTCTGAAAGCAAACCTGGTATAGTCCCACTCACACATGGATTAGAATACATAAAACTTTTGTTCTTATAGTCTGATTTACACAGTTTTGAAACATCCTTCAATTTTAGTACTCTGTACTCAATTATCCTTTCTTAGTTGAAATTCATGAAATTTTGCAAACTTTGATATGCTTGTGTATTTATTCTAAAACTTTATGTCCTAAGACTAAAGTTCACTACAATTTAGTACAATGTTTTAGGTACACAGGCAATCCATATCTGAGGCTTCAGGTCTTTTATATCAACTAGCAAACTTGTTCCATATATTCTTTCACTAGTTTGAAATTATCCTGTTTTCACTCTTCACTATTAAAACAGCCTCAAGCTAAACTCATTTCAATCCTATAATGAATGTTCTTCAAACTTTAATCAGCCCAAGTTTTTAGTACAAAGTCAGAGGCAGAAATTCAGGTGATAAATTAACCTAATACTGTCTGCCCTCTTTTAGCAAACTTGTCTTTCTCCCTCTTTGGGATTATATGCACAAATGTACATGCACATATGAATTTGTTTTCTGGGAACTTCACTTTCTGCATAAAAGATTCCCGCCATAAAAGATTCCCCAGTGCCTTAAAAGAAATGTAATAAGAAGTGAACGATAAACTACCCTGGAGACAGAGAGGAAAGCAGGCATGATATTCAGGTTCAACTAGTAAAATAATCGTTTTACAGTATGTGAGCAATCGATGCTAAAGCTGTGGTCTGTTCAGAATCAACTACTTCCCCTTCCTTGCCAACAAATCCACATAAGTTACTTTAGGCCAATAATTAAAAACTAACAACAGAGCTCCTCCCTGCTAACGAGGCTGCATAATAGTTACTCATTTAGCAAAGACACATTCTGTATTATAAAATAGAATATTCTTTTTTCCAAGGTTCACAAAAGAATATCATTCCAAATCCACTCTTAGCTTCACTGGAATTATATCCTTATTGTTGGGGCAACAGAGATTTAAATTAGAAAAAGTGTGGTTTCTTAAGTAACATTTGACCCTCCCTCGTGGGGTTTTCTTTTACACTGCCATGTCTTATGGATTTAATTTCCACTAATACAGAAAACAGGCACTAGCCCTCTGGAAAGGAGCAAACAGAGGAACTGTATCTCTGTCCACATGGGCTTTGGCAAGACAGCCTGCAGTTCCTCAGGCCTAGACTTCAGCCTCCTGGAGCCTCTGGATTGAATCTTCTGCAGTTTGCTATGGCTGTCACGAGGCCTATCCAAGAGGAAACCCTTACCTTCAAAAGCAAGGAGCACTTTCTCTTTGTTTCACCAAAGAATATCTGATTAGTTGTCAGTAGATTAGCCTTATTCCTTTCCAGGCAGTGGATTGCTACAGTGGAACAGAGGAAGGTTGGGCACTGAAGCGCCAACCTATTTTATAAAGCTTACCTCACATACCCTGAGACTTTGTGTAACATGTGGAAACCACACAGAGGAAGGAGATAATAAAGACCATGATAAGGACACCAACTCAGTGGAGAGACAACCAGGAATGAAGAAGAATGACTAAAATACTGGTTCCCTTCATAAGACACTTTCAAAGAATGTTTTGTTTGCTTTGAGTGTACGTGTCCATGTCATGAGATATTTCAAAGCATGTATCCAGGACATGTCTTTTTCACAGGCACAGAGAGCCTTAAAGTTGAAAAAGATCTTACAGGTCAGCTAAGACAAAGTTTTATAAACATGAGTGCATCTATCTCAAAGTCATCTGGATGACCTGGGTAAATATCTACATATTCTTCAGTCAAGACATTTACAGTTTTTGTAGTAAGTTTCCCAAGTGATTTCACAGCACCTCATTATTTGGGATTTGTACATTCGGTCTCAGTTTCTATTTCTTCTAGTTCCTACTGTTGCTGGTAGAACATTCTCCACTGGCTCTGGCAGAAATAATGCAAAGTAATATTGAGAAATTGTTAAGCAGCAGACATTTACAAAGTGCTACAATGTCTACCACATACACTTATTGCTATGCATGATTGTACTGCAGGCCTTGGGTCTGCACACCGCTTTTCTACTATGATTAAAGAAATAGAAATTTAAGTGAATTGTTTTCAGTTTTAGTAGTTGTTTTCAGAATAGACCTGTCATTATATAAGATTTTCTTGAATGAGTAGGACTTGCAAAGGCTGCCATATTTGGTTAAATGATAAGATTTATGAAAATCACTCCAACATTCCTTTATCACACACTTTTAATCAGCTTAGGCATTCTAGCTTATGTAAATTAGCCCAACAGTAGAAGCTTCAGTATTTTGGTTATTTTAAAATATTTTTAGGGCTGGGGACATAACTCACTGGTCAAGTGCTTGCTTAGCACGGGCAAGGACCTGGCTCATTTCCTGGTCCCACGCCAAACAAAACAGAACAAGTGAATATTTTTTTCACCTATGAATAAAGGTTGATGCCTGATCTTTTCATTTTGAAAAGTTTATGTTAGTCCACTGAATATGATTCTTGACCATGTTCAGCTTTACATGGTCTGAAAATTATTATGAGCATAAAATTTCATTATGTAAGTAGCCAGTTGCTGATTGTAATACATGTAAATTTTAAACACATAAGACAAGTACAGGTGTTTTCAGGTTACTACTTGCTTATCTGATACTAGCCGTTAGTCTCTCCTGCAGAAATCTCATCTGTGTATTAGCAGCTGAAAGTTTGCACTGTTCTGTTATCGAGCTTCATCCATCTTTCCAACCCCGAAGTACCTCTTCAGTAAAGATGCTGTTTTGCAGACGCCAAAGACAGCATGTGTACCTTGGGAAGAATGTGCTTATAAAAATCTAACACTTTGACTCTTCTTATGACAATCTACAAAAGACTTCTACTGATTTTTTTGTTGTTTTGACTTCTAGTAAATATACTACAAACACATAGCCAAAGCACACCTGGCATCTTCATGGATTTGCTGGGGTGCAGATCAGAGCGCATCCCCGAAGTAGATGGTCGTATAAAGTGAGCTCACTCACTGCGGCGCAGGAAGCCAGATAAATGGGTGTTTTCTCCTTTGTGGCCAGTGAGTTACAATGGGATTCCACAACCTCAGCAATTGCTTCTTTGCACTAGAAGTCCTGCTTAAGCACAGGCTTAGAGCTGGGTCCGATTTGCCTGACCATTCGCTCTTTGGGCTTGCATTCATGGCTGCAGACCAGAAGATCCTAGATGACTGCAAAACACCATTGTGTTTTTTACAACAACCAAATAGGACACAGTAGTGATAGGGAGGAACTGGGATTAGGGCCCTCACCGAATCTTGTCTCTACCAACTCATTTCTTGTTCTTCAATATAAACTACAGAATAACAGCCAACTACAATCAGCTAAGCCCTACCAATGACCAAGGAAAAGCCCAAGCAGAACATGCTGTCAAAGAGAGGGTGGCATGGCCTTCTAGAGATACCATCATCCCTTCTGGCATAAGGTAGAATATTGATGCTAACCCTGGTCTTATAGGCTACAGAGCAGAAAAGAGAAGCACTGTGGCAGATCAGGATTACGAGGGAGATACGAGTTAAGCAGAGAATTGTAATATCCCTCCAATCAGAACACCAACTCTAGTGTTATACTTTATGTTACCCTGGTCAAAGGTCGGTAACCTCAGGGGAGAATGTCACAACCAAGCACTGAGGGTTTACAACAAGCATACCCACCCTTAACCATCTGCTCAAATGGCATCTTCCACTGTGGTCCTGGGAGAAATTTTCTCAGGAATATTACCGTTGGTCAAACTAGTGTGGGTCTCCTTTGGAGCAGGCTTTGCCTTTGATCCAAAATGACCCCATGTGCCGTTCATTCATTATAGTAACTTTCTGCTTTACTGAAGACTTTCAATTGTTTAAGACAACACCAATTCCCTTCCAAAGGTTGAACTATATTCTCATTTGGGGCATTTATTCATTTGTTCACTATTCATCTGTCCATTTATCTAATCAACTACTTAGTACCTACCAGCTGTCACATGTGCTAGGTGTGTATATAAGAGAAAGTTCTTCTATAACAACTGCAGATGCAATAGAGACAGATGTGTTTACAACTAATTAGAATACAAGAAGATATATGCCTAGTATAAAATAAGTACTCTTTATGGAAATAAAGGAAGAAAGAGTGACTAGGGAAAGTTCATTAAAAAGTAAACATAAATATTTATGGTATATATACATCTATATATATGTACTCTCTCTATATATATATATGATGCAGTAAAACGAAAGTTACACCTTTGTAAGATATCATTAAGAAATGACATGCGGCCGGGGGTTTGGCTCAGTGGTTCCAGCTCCTGTTTTGCTAACACAAGGGCCCGGGTTCGATCCCTGGTAACCATATACAATACGGGGCATGGAGACTCACGCCCAGCAGCAATCAGCACCACATACCACAGTGCCAGGCATGGTGGCTCATACCTGTAATCCCAGCACTCGGGAGGCAGAGGCAGGAGGATTGCTATGATATGAGTTTGAGGCTCAACTCAGGGCCATCCTGAACCACAAAGCAACACCCTGTCTCAAAAAAAAAGAAAAGAAAAGAGTGACAGAATGGAAAGTAATTCTTCAAAGTCAAGACAACAATCTAAATAATGATATTAAACTATAAAAGTAATGAATTAGAGGGTCAAAGCTATTTAATGGGGGGAAAAATATTCTCTTTAATAAATGGTGCTGATGGGCCGGGGATTTAGTCAGTGGTTCCAGCATCTGCCTGGCAAGTGCAAGGTCCCGAATTCAATCCCGGGTACCACATATCACAATGCTGAGCATGATGGCTCATGCTTGTAATCCCAGCACTTGGGAAGCAGAGGCAGGAAGATTGCTGAGACTACATAGTCAAGGGGAGCCTGGGTGACATAATGAGTTCAGGGCCAGCCTGAAGTGAGTGTCATAGCTTTACTCTTCTCATTTGAGTCTATGATCTCCTTTTAGTTTTGTGTGTGGTATGAAATTAGGGTCAAGATTTATCTTTCACACGTAGATTTCCAGTTATCTCAGCACCATTTATTTTATTCATTTATTTATTTAGTTTTTAGGAGTTTTGCTATTGTTGTTTGTTTGTTTGTTGAGACAGGGTCACACTTTGCCCACCAGCAATCAGTACCACATACCACAGTGCTGGTGCCTCACGCCTGTAATCCCAGCCCTTGGGAGTCAGAGACAGGAGTATTGCTCAGTTTGAGGATGAGTGCTGGGATTACTAGTGAGTCACCACCCCGGCATTGTTGTATGTGGTCACTGGGGATTGAACCCAGGCCCTTGCCCTTGTAAGGCAGGTGCTGGAAGCACTGAGCTAAATCCCCAGAGCCAAAAGACATTTCTTAAAGGGGAGCTCCCAAAACAAAAACAAAGAAAAAGACCTTTGGTAACAGCAGCTGAAGTAAGTCAAAAGCTTTCCAACATCTCTCCTGTGGAAGAAAACAATCTGTTCTTCCCTCTTGCCTTCTGCACACTCTGCACCACACGTGCTGGGCTAGACCCTTGCAGTTCAGGGGCGCAAACCAAATGTGCTCACTGCTTTATAAAGTTCTTTTGTTCTAAAAAGCTCATCTGCCCTGTTTTTTTGTTTTGTTTTGTTTTGTTTTGTTTTGTTTCTGGAGAAATGAAGAAAAATTAAGTAAACAGTAGACCAAGGAGGTAAGTGCTGTTTACGCTTTTTTAATTGACAGTGTGGCCTAAACTCAGCTGTCTCCAATAATTTAAAAACATGTTGCTCGCAACCAAGAGAAGTGGCCTTCCATAACTATGGCTCTAAATAATTAAACAAATATATCTTTTTGTAAAATTAACCACATTTAAGAAATAAGTAATTTCATGATCCTGTAAGCCAAGATGGGTCATCCTTCCCCACAATCAATAACCTCACCTAACAACAGTCAAGCTGTGAGCTATGTAAGCAGCTCCTATAAACCTTTTCAAGCTTGCCCTAAATCAGCTCACCTGAATGCTCATTAATTGAAAGCCAAAGGATATGAGAAAAATTATTAACTATTCCCCTGGCAGATAGGGATCAGGGGCTAAAGAACTGGAAAGAAATAGACTTAGAAAAGAAATCAATGAACCAAATCATCTCTCTGCTTCCAACTGCAGAGCTATGGAATGAAATCTTTGCCCTGGGGACTCATAAACCCTTTTGCTTAAATTAGAAAGTTTAGACTCCATTCCCAGCAAAAAAAAAAAAAAAAGGACAAGAGGGATTTAAAATAAGCAAGGTAAAAAGCAAAATAACTGTACCTTTAACCCTGTAAGACAAACAAGTGGATGGGAAAGGCCTGTGATGCAGAGAAAGGGAAGCATAGACTCCCCCAAGGTTATGGCGCTGGCTTTAGAATCTCATTTTCAGGCAGTGTGCACCACCTCGTGCTAGATAAACAACCCAGGATTTGTCACGTAAAATGCTCGAATGGTTTGTGTAAAATTTACAAATGTCCAAATCTCACAAAATAAATTTTTAGACAGACCAAGCCAAAGATGTATTTCACTGTCTCCAGTTGAAAATAGAATAATCTGTGAAAAGGGGTGGCGGACAGCTGTTTCTCCTCTCTAGCAAGAAAATGGTCTGAAATTGTTTCTAGATATTCCAGCTAGACGAAAGGAGGAATTTTTTGGCCAGGGATGTAGCTCAGCAGCACGGTATGGGACTTGGACCCTTGGTAACGAAAAAGAAGAGAGAACAATTTTCCATCTATAACCTTCTACCTGCCACTAAAACAGTACACAGAAAACGTCGCTTACCTCCATTACAGAGTTTGAAAGGACAAAGTCTCTTTCCATGGCTAGGGGCAAGCACCGAGCCGCAAAAGAGCGAGTCCAGGAATTCTGTTCTGAAGAAGTGGCGACTCACTCACAGATGTGGCTGTCTCCATGTCAGCTTTTGATACGGTTTTGGTATTATCTGGTTACTCTGAAATTAGCGACTAAAGGGAGGTCCCAGCGTGACTCCGGGGCGCGCAGGCGTCCAGCCCCTGCGCAGCCTCACGTGGACCGCGGCGACAATGGAGCCAGAGGTGACCAGTCTGACGCCTCATTGGTTGCCCAGGCGAGCCACCGAAGCTCCAAGTTCCAGTGGCTGCGGCCTGGCTTCTCCCTTCGAGGGCCTCCTCTCTGCAGCTGGGGCTGCTGCTGTTGGGCGGCCGTTGGGGCTGGGACCATGAGCCGCGGGGCCTCGGGTCGCTCCTCTGGGCCGCTGCTGGCCCTGGGTTCGCTGCTCCTGGCGGGCCTTCTGTCCTCCAGTGCCACCAACATTACCGCCCTTCAGGACCCGGGGTTTACTCGCGAGGCCGAGAGTGAAGGTGAGCCCTACAAAGATAACTACAATGAAGAGGAGTGGACAAAAGGCCTGGCAGAGGCGGAGCATGACGTTTTGAATAGGACAACAGTCAAAGACTTCGAATTTGGACCGTGTACCGTCACCTGTGGTGTTGGTTTTAGAGAAGTTATATTAACAAACGGGTGTCCTGGAGGTGAATCCAAGTGCATTGTTCGGGTGGAAGAGTGTCGTGGCCTGGTGGATTGTGGCTGGGGTCAACCAGTTTCCGAAAACCTTCACAGTGTTAGACTGGCTTGCATTCATACATCCCCTGTAAACCAGTTCAAATATATATGGAGACTTCTGAGGCTAGACCAGCCGTCTAGCATCCTTGCAAACGATTCGGCAGTCCTAGAAATACGAAGAGATGCTCATCCCCAGGCTTTTGAGTGTGACACCCTGGATAACAATGAGGTGGTGGCATCTGTTAGATTCACAGTCAGTACCATACACGAGATGCAGAAGAGGTCAAATGGATCAGACACGGCCGCAATCATACACCATGTGATTGTAGGAATCATTATCTTCATGTATATAATCTTAATATTGCTCTTGATAAAAACAACGTGGATGCCGATAGTTTTTAAAAGCCTCCCGGTTTTTAAGGTCTTTTCTAATGAAGGCACCTTCTGACTTGCGTTCTACAAAATACAAAGATCCAACTTCTTTTGACCAAGCTCCAGCAGAAACATCCACACAAGAAGATTACTTAACTGAATCGAGTGAAGTAACTGGATGATATAAACTGAACCAAAGAGTATTAAAGCTATCGGATTCATTAGTATAAAATAAAATATTTACTGAAATGCTTTAATCATGTTGTAATAAATTTGCCACAATCTGGAGACAGACAGCATGAAGGCAAGGCGGTTTCAATCAATGAATCTTTGTGGCAATAATGAAAAATTACTTTTTAATTTGTTCTTAACATTTACATTTAAGGCAAGGGATTTATCTAAAGCTTGGAGGGATTTATCTAAAGGTAGGCTCAAATGTTCTTGATCACTTCGATCACTTCTAAGGTCATTCACCTTTTTTTATTTCTTTATGGAGTTCATTGGTCATTATAGATAGTCATCATTCAGAATTTGTACTTGCACATGATACAGCTTGATTCTCATTTTTTCCCATGCCCTTTCCCTCCCTCTGTCTTAAATAAGGAAAATGGAATGCAGAAGATGCCTTGGATATTAGACTTTCTCCCTCCCTGGAGCACTGGATCAAACTTGCAGAAGTTTGAGTGTGAGTGTGAGTGTGATCTCACACTTCAGACCCTCTGCAATCATGAGCCATACAGAGTATCATTTGTAAGACATGAAATAGTACTAGTAACGTAGACTTAGTGACTACTATATTCTAGCAATGCTGAAATCATTTTACATGTATTAGGTTATTTAATTATGGTCATATAAAGGAAATATAAAAGGTAGAAGTGGAGATGAACTGGAGGTGGCTGAGGAAATGACATGAACTTAACAGCCTGTGTTTCTCACAGCAAGAGTGAATTAAAGACTCTCAGATGACTTTGATAAGCACCTGTGCAGTGTTGAGTGTGCAGGTGATGACCTCTCAGAACCTGCGCTTATTTCTGAGCCTTCTCATTGCCTTTTTGTACTGTTGTTATTGTGATACACTTATGACCAACCATCAAACACGGTTCTGAGACAGATGAATTGATTCAGTGCACTGCCCCAGAATTAATTTTCAGAGGTTATGATAGGAGCACAAAATACACTGAATTTTTTTCTGTAAGATGAATGAGGCCTGGGCCAACTTTATTACTGTTAGTATGAGGTTGATCTGATGATATGAACTCTGTACACCTGTGCAAAAAGCACCATAACTAGGCATTTATGATCTCCAGCACCTCTCTCTAGCAGTCTAGAAACAGGATGTTATGAAGTTATGCAGATTTTCTGTTCTGTTCTGTTGGAGAGAAGCAGTGAGGAACTGGCTAGAAAATCATTTTCTTATCTGTTGGGGAAAATCCACTGGAGACCACACGAGACAAGAAACTGTTGCCATAAAATCTTCCCAAACACTTCCTCTCAATAAATGCTTAAAACATAATTCAGCAACTAACCAGCCCCATGATGAGAAAGTAGAGCTTTTCTTTTCTAAAGTTAATTTTCAAGTAGCGCAATCAAAACTCAAATAAAAACTCTCAACTGGGTTTTCATATTAAAAATCAACAAAGTACAGTGGTGCTTCAAATCTGGCTTGCAAACAAGGAGGGTTTGGCAGAATCTTGTACTTGTTTGCAGACTGCATGGGGTTACAAATACAAACATGGCCATCTCTCCTGCCTGAACGGGAGCATAGTCATCCTTTCCAGATCTGTGGAATGAATTAAGTTTGTGAATCAAGGTGCCACTGTATTTCAATACTAAAATATATTTGGGAAAGTAAACACAGACAAAGCCCAGAAAACATTCTGGAAAAAAATATAACTAAGATAGCTACTAGTAAAGCAGGGAGGAGAGGACAAAATGGAAAAAGAGAATTAGGTGGTATGATCATATACAGTGTGAATATACAGTGTGTGTCTAAATTAAACATGATTACAATAAAAGCCTTATTGCCATTAACCTCCCTTCACAAAATACCTGTACTTCCTGTCATTCTTGCCTCTCCCTGGGGCAGTTCTGGAAGTCGTCTTTCTCTCCTGAGGGTCTTTACAAAGTATTATCCAAAAACCTGCAGAATAAAGACATTGTGGTATGTCTTTATCCACCCAATTCACAGGATTTGGTACCATGCAACTTCTTGATCTTCCCCAGAGTTGGAATGATAGGAAAGAGAAGAGTTTTGAATCAATTCAGGATGTGGAAGTAGCCACAACAGTACAATTGAAACACACAAGGGGACTTCCAGAACTGCTGCAGCAAATCACCAGAAGAACAGGTAAATGTGTTGAAAGTGAAGGGAAGTATTCTGAAGGGAATTAGTGGTGACGTCTCTCTTAAATCATAAAATTTTTAACGTAAACATTCACCACATTTCAATCACACCTCATATATCCAACTATTTTTAAAAGATAATATATGATAAAGTGAATACTTTACACTGAGTAGTATAAAACATACCTTTTAGAGCCATGTATGCCTTCATTCAACAAACAATATGAAAGGGCAACTCTATGCTGAATATGTGAAAACAAAACACCCATTTCCTTTGCTTAAGGTGATTGCAGTGTTGTGCAGGGCAAGTAAACAGAAAATTACAAAATAACTAGATAGAGTTCAAACCAACATTGATAACGTCAGGACAAGCCAGGCAATGGTGTGACAGCATCCAAGTGGCAGCTTCTTCCAGGGATTTAAAGTACTCCGTGATCATAGCACAAGCGTGCAATGGGTCCCAAGGAGAGGGAAGTAACAGGGGCAGGAAAAGACGGAGCCACACCAAGGAAGACACAGGCTAAGGAGAGTCTGCAGACAGTTTCCACAGGGCCTTTCTTGCCTATAAAACTGGAACTGTATCTTCACACCAGTGACGCCATATGGAAGGATTGTAAGTCAGACATGACAAGACATGTGTAGACTCTAGCGTTCACTTCTCATATGTATGACAGAAGCTCTGAACAGAGCAGGACAAGCTATTTGCAAAGGACATTGGAAGGCAAAGCCACTGAGGGAGAAGGGAGGCACGTGTGAGAGGAAGCGGAACTATGGAGATGAAATGATAAGCCACTTATGTGGCGAGTCAGCGCAAAAAGCTTGAGCTTCCAGCTCACCAGCATTTTGATTTGAGTTAGACAGAGATGCAATGCATCAGAAAAGAGTACTGGGCCAAAGATTTAGCTCACTGGTTCTGGCACTTGCCTAGCAAGTGCGAGGTCCTGAGTTCAATCCCTGGTAACCACAAACAACAATACCAGATGTGGTGACTCACACCTACCAACAATCAGAACCACATACCACAGTGCTGGGTGTCATAGCTCATGCCTATAATCCCAGCACTCAGAAGGCAGAGGCAGGAGGATTGCTGTGAGTTCGAGGCTGAGTTCAGGACCAGCCTGAACTACAAAGTAAGACCCTGTCTCAAAAAAACAGTGCTCAGGACAAGGGTAGGCAAGATAATCAATGTCATCTTTGTCATGGTGAGTCTGAAAAGCTTCCAGACATCCCAGGGGAGAAACCCATTTACAAATCTTGTTTCTGTGCTTGTGAGCATCACAGACAATGTGAGTGGCAGTCACGCAACACACACTCACATACACACACACACACACACACACTCACTGTGCTCACTTAAACATAGGTGTGTTTTGACCTGTTTAGGCTCAAGGAGACAACAAAACCCAACACAAGCAAGAGCTTTGCTCCCACAGGACTTCCGTTTTATAGCTGTGAATAGAGACATATATTGTATGATAATCAATTACATGGATACTACCCGTGACAATATTACCAAAGAAAAATGGAGAGACTACGGGCTAGTACTAGCATTAAGCAAGCAAACCCTTCAAAATACTAATTGTACCAAAGCATTCATACCTGGGTGCTAGTCTTGTAGAGACTGCTAGTCTTGTAGGGACTGTGTACCTCCTTGAATTCTCACCTCTCCTGCCCCAACCTTGTCCCAGCCTCAATTGAATACTTGCTATTTTCTATGAATAAATAGGGAAAGCTTTATTTGAAAGGTAAATTTTTGTATAAAAACTAAACTTAAAAAGCTACATATTCCCAAATCTAGGGGAAGGCCAATCTAAACAGAGAAAACCTTATGTGCAGACTCTGAGGCAGGAGAGTGCATAGTTGGTTCTAGCAAGATTTCTCAGGAAGCCCACCAAGAGAAAATGAACAGTTAAGATGAAAACCAAAAGCAGAACCCCAGTGAGAGAGCACAGCTATGGACAGACAAAGGGAAAAAACAGAAAGGCTGAAAAGGAGAAGTCAGAAAAGTAGAAAACAACCAGAAGGGCTTCTTGCCACCAAAGGTCTAAGAGGAGCTATTGGAAGAGGAAACTCAATTCTCTCAAGCACCACAGGGTTAGGGACGGTCCCGAAGAAGTCAGAACGCATCAGAGGTGGCAACTGGAGCTGTGTTCTGATTTGGGAAAAACAGTTTCTGGATTGGGAAGTATACCTGAATGAATTCCTTACCTGCATGGAAATTTTGGCTGCCCTTCTAAACAATCTTCTCTTTGGTAAGAAGGATCACCAGAATTATGTCCATCTTGGACAAATCTAAGAAATTCGACAATTAAAATTACTCCAATTTGAATACCTTCAATCCAGATATAATAGGCTTCCAGAAACTGATTGATGACTAAAGCTTCTGAATTCCTGTCCTAACTGACCAAATCTGCTCCCAACAGGACAGTCCACTGAGGATGTGGCCTTTCCCTATAGGAGCACTCAGTCTCATTCTCTTATCAATAACAGAGCCCCAGACTGGTCTCACTATCTACACTGGTCTGAGGAGCCCCTTACAATTCACCTGTCACAGTATGGGATCCCCAGTCTCATCCCAGGGGCTAGATGAACTCCATCATTTATGAGTGAGCATGAAGTGTTAGGGTCAACTAAAACCAAATCTCTGCTAGAGGATGTATTTGTCTTCCAACAGTATGGCAATGCTTTAGGAAACTGTGCATCTAAAAGTTTACTCACTATGTAAAATAAAATTATCAGGATCAGTGAGTGTCTGGTGTTACATGGTTTAATCAGAATGGGGGTGGGACACATCACTGTAATGAAGTCCAATAAAAGTCATTACATAAAATCAAAAGAAAGCTAAGGAATTTAATATGCCCAAGCTCACACCTGCCCACTGAATAATAGTATTATATTCCAATTTTTACTGTTTGAAAGTAAAACCTATAAAATTAAGTCACTCTAAACAAAATGTCTGAAACTTCTTTTCATTTCTGTATTTCTAAACAAATTGTTTACTGAGGAATGCTTTTATGGGAAAAAATATTCCCATCCCTACATTTTTAATTAATCTATATTAATAAGATAACTTTTAAAGCAGCTTAGATTCTTTTCTGTCTGAAGGATACTTCAGCCAAAAACAAAAAAAAAGAGAGAGAGAGAGAAGTATGAATTATAAGCCACACCTGAAGGCCAACACCTGCTTTGGGCTCCTTCCTGCTCTAAAATGGTGACTGAAATGGAAATGAAGCAGGACTTCATAGTTAAGGGTCAGTTCTTCGCCTGGGGGTTGTGCTGAAAGAATGCCATTTAGCGAGTGTCTCGGTGGGCCGGAGATACAGTACAGCAATAGAGGGCTTGCCTAGTATGTATGAAGCTCTCAGCTGAGTCCTCACTACTGCAAAAAAAAAAAAAAAAAAAAAAAAAAAAGATGAAGAGTCTCTCAGTGTTCTAGGCAGTAATCAGTTCCCAGACCCAAGGGTTGTATTGTGCACTGTGCATGCTCTTCCAGAGAGTGTGTCAAGACTACTGAAGGCAAGGAGTCTGCAGCCATGTGGTAAGTAAGGGAAGGTGCTATTTACAAAAAATAAAATAGATTGTGAGCATTTCACAGAGCCAATGTTTGCAGTAGAATTAGAGACTGAACAGACATCTGTCTCGATATAAATGTATTAACATGCCCAAGACTGAAACACCTGAATATTAAAATACTTCAACAATCTGTTTTCTAATGTGTCAACTTCATCCTGCCACCAAAACCACCAAGCAGTAATCTGCTTCCTGTTTAATCTCTCCTAGAAACAGAAAAGGATCTGACTTTCCCTAGATGTTTGGTTTTTCTGACTTTCCCAAGATTCAGAAGGTTTTTCTTCTAATTGATGAGCATTATTATAACTATATTATAACACTCTGACTGCATGTTTTAAATAAAAACTGGAACAGGGCTGGGAATGTAGTTTAGTGGTAAAGGGCATATCGAGCATGCACAAGACTCTGGTTTCAATCCCAAGCACAGAAAAAGAAAAAATATCAGAAGTGGAAAGGAACAGAGCAGTGTGTGTGTGTGTGTGTGTGTGTGTGTGTGTGTGTGTGTGTGTGTCTTCACTCACATATTTGGACAACTGGTCGACCTCCTCTGAGCCTGTTTTAAAAGTGTTACTAAAGTGTAAACCCAGCTCCAGTGCAGTCTTCAACATTTTCAGGATCATCAAAAAACCAAAATTGTGAAATGGCAGCGTCACCAGGGGTCTATGGTCAATATTCCACTTTTCTTCTATCAGGCTGATAACGCATCTCCACAATGGGACGGTGACGCGACCAAGGAAACCATTCTCTCTGTGGCCCAGGTCACCTCAAAGCAGCAGCGCTGTGGACAAGAGTTCCCCCCACGCTAAACACCGCCGCCCCCATCGCATGTGAGACACCCAGAGTCCTCTGAACGTGGTGTTTCCTGTGAAAAGGGCTGGGGGGCAGGGAAAGATCTTGCAAGACGTCCCTGGGCAGCTCTCAGCCTTAGTCCAGAGGACACCAAAAGGGCAAGTGGGGACGATGGCTTGCTTCCCCAACGGAAGGCCCATTTCTAGCAATACCAAAAGCGTAAGAAAGGTGGGTGAGGAAACTTCCTCGGGGGCTGAGCAGATCTCAGACATCCCCACCCCGCCAGGACGCTTCCGCCAGCCTGGGACACAGAGGGCTCAAGGAGCAGGCTGCCTCCGGTAAATGAGAACGCGCCATTTCCATATTGTGAGACAGAGGGGTTCTGCCCCATCTGTCCCAGCCCAGGCGGCCCTGCCCGGCTGCGCAGGATTTGTGACAGCGCGGGTCATCTCTCTCGGATGAAGCAGGGGATCCCGCCGGGGGCCGCACGGACAAAAGGCACTCCGCTCCTTCCTTCCCGGCGTGCTTCTGCCTCGCTACACAAACTCAACAAGCCGCCCCCAGTTGCAAGAAATGGACTTGACCAGAGCTAAAACCGACAAAGGCAGATCTAGTGCGAGCTGCGGAAGCTCTGGGCTCTGAGTCAACAAGCGGGACGCATTGAAATGCAAATGTCCCGGCCTCGCAAGCCCTGAACTTCGGTGCCCTGCACGCCAGCCTCCCACTCGCCCGACAGCTGCTAGGTTTCTGCGAGTCCTCAGCCCTCCTTCTGCTCCCCCCACCCGCTCCCCAACTGCCTTCGCTTTGCCTTTGGAGGGGACACAGCGTTTTGGGCTGTCTGGCCAAGGAACAGAAAAACTCAGCCAACGGCTGCACAAAAAAAGTTAAGAAATCAGTATGAAGTTTCCTCAAAAAGCTAGGATTGGAGGTTCCATTTGACTTGGCCATTGTTCTGCTAGGTATATACACAAAAGAATTCAAAGATTCATATCACAGTAACATATGTGCACCCATGTTTATAGTAGCTCGGTTTGTGATTGCTAAATCTTGAAAACAAACAAAATGTCCATCAACTGGAGACTGGATAAAGAAGATGTGGTTCTTTTATAGAATGGAGTGTTACTCTGCCATTAAAATGATAAGATTGAGTCATTCATACTCAAATGGATGTATCTTGAGGACATCCTCATAAGTGAGATGAATAGGTCACAGATGTGTATCTTTTCTCTGATATGAGAAAAGGAAGATGTAAATGAGTTCTAGTATATATAGTTGATATTGTGAAATAGAAAATATTTAAAAGGAAAGAGGATGTAGGGGTAAATAACGAGGGGAAAAATAATGTGATAGTAATAAAAAAAGGAAACAAAGCTTACGTATGTAGGGGTGGGCGTTGCAGGGTGAGCGAGGGAAGGGGAAAAAATGAGAATAAGTCGTGTCATATTCTGGTACAAATTCTCAATGTTGAATGCAATGATAATGTGTATTTATAATGTACCAAGAAAGATTTGAACCAAAAAAAAAAAAAAATTCCACCAGGCGGTTGCCATTGTTCTTGGCTATATCCTAAGTATTTGCTCACTTAATCTAAAGTGTTTACTCACTGAAATCCTATCTTTTTTCTTTCATCTAGCAAGAACCAGACTTAAATTTTTTTCAGGTACTAAGTGATCGATTTAGCTCCTGCATACTTAAATAAAGACAAGATCTCTTTGGTTTCCTGCCCACCCTCCCACTCCCGTCTTGCATTTTAACATTGGTGAGATAATATGATCAGCTAGCTCTTCATTCTGTGCTTTCCCTGAGGTTTAAAGCTAGCACGGACTGTTCAAACTCTGTAGTACATGTAAGGGCGGCAGGGGCAGGTTTTTTCTTTGCGGTATTAAAAATGCTAATTTAGTATTTTTAAAACAAACTGAGTTATTAATCATTAAAAAATAAAGCTAGATTATTTCAAAGTCGTGAAAACATGAGACGACTTACAACAGAAGTTACATTTGACCATTTCTGGGTCTTAGGAAGTTAAGGAAGGACTGATATAAGTATAAAACACAGAAGAATTTTCTAAAAAGTCCTTTAATATTATAAGTTTACTGGAATATAATCATATTTGAACACATCATAGATTGTGATTCACTTAAAGATTATTTGAAGAAAAACAAAAAGGGTTGGGTGTAACACGATAACATACACAAGGCCCTGGTTCGACTTCCTAGTACTGGGAGAAAGGGGGTAAGCTACTCTTCCTGAGTGTGCATGACTTTTTAAATTATTTGGTTTGAAAACAGAACTGAGTGAAAAAAAACATTGGCGTGATTTAAAGCGAGGCTACTTTATGCTCTGTAAGGGAAGTTCTTTTTTTTCTTCTCTTGTTTTTGGGGAGGTCACCAGCATGCCCCAGTTTGTCCTATTTTAAACTCCCCCTCCGCAGGCCATCTTCAGGCTCAGGCTCAGGCTCTAGGTCCCTATTAGAGTATGATGCTTTGGCACGTTGAGGACTTTGAACCAAAGAATTCTGGCAGCTCTCAGAAGCAAGGTCTGAATTTTCCCATCCTATCTCTCCTTCTTCTTTCTCTCCTAATAAGTCATAGCAACCAGAGTTCTTCTTTCCCAAGATGAGTCATAGAAATTAGAACCTCTCTTTTGCCTTTTCTTCTGAAAAATCAGGTCCTGCCCAAGGCAACAGGAAGAATCTGGTCAGGCCTTGCTAATTGCTGTAGTTTGGATATGGAATGTCCCCAGATCATGGCTTGGTCCCCATGCAGGTGCTATTGGAAAGTGCTAGAACTTTAAGAGGCAGGACTTAATGAAAGGTCGTTAGGTTACTGGGGGTATGTCCTCTAAAGGGATTGTGGGAGCATGGTCTCTTCATTTCTCTTTCATGTCCAGCTATGAGGGAAGCATTTTTTGTTTCGCCACAGACACTCTACCAGGACCTGCTGTTCCCTCACGACAGGCCCCCAAACAACATGGCCAAAATTCTAAAACCTCCAAAACTTTGAGCCTAAATCAAACATTTCTCTTCATAGTTTGATAAGGTAAGACAGTTGCTGCAACAAAAAGCTGAGCCCTCCCCTCTACCATTACTAAATCACACCCTTTTCTTCAATAGTGTTTCCTCATAAAGCTCTCTATTCTTTACCTAGCCTAAGCTAAAAATAAAATGTTCTCTCTAGGTCTTTATATCTGAAGTTCCATGTCACATAAAACTTTGACTCAGTAACTTGTGATGCTTTTCTCTTATTAGCCCATCTTTTGTTGTAAACAGTTCAATTGTGACACTCACAATGAGAAGGAAAGATACCACACCATTGTGCCCCCATAACAGGAAAACTGCAAACAGCCTGAGGAACTAGCCCTCCCAACATGCTTTCTGATGACCGTAAGTGGAAGACACATGACATATTAGAATGAGCTTTAAAAAATCTTTCCACTCCTATTGAGATATTAAATAATTCTAAAACTACATTAATAATTAAGAGAAAAGATCATATAGGTTGTGAGGATTAAAAAGAAAATAGTGAGTTCTAATAACAGCAAACTTTCAGGAAGAAAAACTTATAATGAATGAAATTAATTTTTCATTTGATAACCAACATGGCAATTTGTTCTTTGATTCTAGAAATATAAAAGTGTCAGAGAAAAGATGACTCATTTATCAGGGATATAGTAGAAACAATTCTTCTTTGTAAAGAGAAATTAAACTTGTTTCTAGGTTCAATTTTTATATCCAAAATTTCATGATTTTCATGCTTTATTGTTTTATATCTAGCAGATATGAAATTTTGTCAAAATTGATTACTATTTTATCATCTGTTTAGGACATTATCACCTCTTCCTTTATCAATCATGATAATCATATTCCTTTGGTTTGTGTTTGTTGGAACCTGAAAAAATTAAATTTTGTTTTCAGAATAGTCTAACCACCAGAATTGTTTCCAGTTTTAGCCCAAAGCTAAGTTCCTGTTGCTGGTATTATTTAAAAATCTGAGAACAAAAGATGTAGATATGTATGAAAATTAAGAGAATCTGAATTCATTTCTTCTATTTCCTATGCTTTGTTGTTCTTGGCTGCACCATTGTTGTACCAATGAAAGAGCATTGAAAAGAACTGCCCTTGGTTCTTTGTTTTGTAAATACTGACTTCTTTTACTTCCTTGCTATAATATCTGATACATCTGCTTTCTATTTTTATATCATAATTAGGTTTTGGAAAACTCTACACTTTCTGGAAAATTCCCAATCTTTACAAAAAAATGACCCATGGTTAAATGGTCTCCCTAACTCCCCCCTATGACTTACCGATCCTGTCAATCAATGGAGAAAAGGATCAGGAGTCTAGCAGCTGCCTTGAAAGTGTGAGCAAGATGAGTTTCAGTCCTTAAAGAAAAAGGTAACATCAAGGTGCTTGTTCAAAAATGCGGTCAGAGTTCAAGGAACTGCTCTATCTGCCCAAAAGTTTTTTATCTTGTCAGCCGTACTTTGTCTGACAAAGCCAAAAATTAGACATACAGTCTGATGCCATGAGTCTCTGAACTGTGACACAGGTGAATTTACATTCACCATATGTATCATATGGCACTAGGGATTACTTGTTCCCTTGCCAGTTCCACCCATGACTGAAATGGGTTTGTGCACTAGAAAGAGAGATAAATATTCCCCAGCGGATTGAGTGAATCAACATGACCACACTAATCAGTGTTTGCCTTAAGCAGCTGAAAGTGGTTCTCTTTGTTAATGTGAGTCTACATGACATGAGTTCAGATGCCATGAATGACTTGATACAGAAATGAACTGAAAGATGTAAAGAAATAATAAGGTGGATATTTTCATGAGTAATCAATTTGACCATTCCTTTATTGGATCTATCAATGAGATTCATATGAACTGAATTCTAACTTTAAGCAATACGTTAGCCAAGAGTAAGTACCAGTGTTTTATTACAGCTCCTTAGTAGGCCTGGGAATGTAGCTTAGAGGTAGAGCACTTTCCTAGGTTTGCATGAGTTCCCTAGATTTGACCTCCAGTGTGCAAGAAATAAATTCATCTCATCCTCATCCTCTGTATCCTGAGGGGAGGGGTTTGCTCTACCACATGATGCCACCATTATCTCCTTCCCTACACAGAAGCCCAGATGATGAGGCCCTTGGATCTTGGGTTGGAACTCCCACAGCGATGAGCCATAATAAGCCTATTCGCTCTGAGTTAACTGCCTTGGGTATTTTGGTACATTTATGGAAACCTCCCATAAATCCATGGGTTGAGGATAAAAAAGAAAGTCAAGAAAAGTCAGTATAGTTTTACTTTCCAAAATGTCAATCAAAATGAAGACTGTATCATTGCAGAGAATGACAGCTAGAAGAACAATCATGAAAGAAATGAAATGTAAGGGGAGCTGTTCCCACAATATCCTCTCTTAGCTCACTTATTTGACCCATGGAAGGAAAAAGCTTTTACAACTAATAGTGGATTGCTATGCTTTATTATTTGGTGATTCTGTAGCATCTCTGGTCCAAATATGACCTCTTTATTAAAAAAAATCAATACAGCTCTTAGTATGTGGAATGTACCTACTTACCCTGAACATATCAGCCCCATCCTCCATACATACACCATTACATCAAAAGAAAGCTTGCTTTCATTTAGCAGCTTTAGCACTGTACGTATATCAGCTTATTCCAAGGCCATGTTAATGTCCCAGGTCCCTTACACTTTCAGTCCATTGAGACCTTGATCATCCGCAGAACATCCTTTTGACTCATGATGTCAATGACATTGTGTTAATAGGACCAGTATACTGCAGGTAACTAGTACTTTAGATGTCTTAGAGAACTGTGATTGTGCCATGGGAGATAACGGAAACTCAACTACCTTCAGAGATTTCTTGCCTTTGTGTAGTTTTTGGATTCCAGTGATACACAAATGTCAGCATCTTCATTCTAAAGAAGAAACAATTTAGCATCCACTGCATCCCTTTATCACAGTGTTCAGTGTGTGTCTCTCTCTTTAAATTCAGGTGTGCTGTTTAAATACACTTATCAAAGAACACCTAAAGCTTGGAGTGACAGTCCAGAGAGCAAACAGGTTTGACAGCTAGTCCATTTTAAGTTACCATAATCCTGTCCCTTATCTCTTATCATGGGGTTGATCAGGATACTCTGGGACTCTGTGACAATAAGATCATTATAATAAAAATTGCAAGAGTTTTGGAGCAAAGCCCACAGCATCTTCAGGAAATAGCCACTTCCTTTTCAGTCCAGCAGACCTTCCACAAGCCCAGTGTGTGACTCTTCTTCCCAGCAGCCCACTAATAAACACACATCTAAGACTTTCTTAGCAGTTCCTGATGACCAATTAACTCAGGAAGAAATACTCAAGCTTTATCTAAGGAGAGTCCTATAAAATATGCTGGTTCCAGCTCTGAGGGTTCTGTGCATCATCACAGCCTCCCAACACCCTCAAAGGAACGATAGAGGACAATGCTTTCCCGGGGGCAGAACTCCCAAGAGTCTCTGTCATAGTGTGCCTTGACTCTTAGGAGAAACAACGAGAGGTACAGATCTCTTCAAATGAGGGATGTGGCTAACAGCTTGTTTAGCATCTGGATCTGAAGAATAAAACAAGTTTCAAGTATTGTTAACTTGGGAGATTGGGGCAGAATCATAAAGAGAACCATTCAGTGATATACCAAGAAAATGGAGATAACTGGGCCGGTGTTAGTATATTAGCTGCAGATTTCTCTCCAGAAGAAGCTCTCAGTAGTCAACTGATTAAGATTATCTTTTTTTGTTTTTTTTAAAGATACTTGCTCCTTACCTTCACTCAGACATGCGTAGTTGACTTGTGTAATAAAAGATACTAATGAGGAGTACCAAACTTCTAGCCACAGAAATTAATGCTGAACCCCTCATAGGGGGTCCTTAATATGAAGGAACTAGTCACAGTCAGTTACATCGGAGTCTTTTCATCATACAGGGGAGCACTCCTGTCCTTACAGATCTTCGTGTCTGATTTCAGTTTGACTACATAGGCTATAATTGCGTTCCTCCTCTCCAGTACTGGGAATTGAACCAGGACTTCTGCACTTGCTAGGTGCACTCTACCACTGAACTGCAGCCTGATCCTTTTTAAAATTTTCTCTGAATAAGAAGTGGTAATATGTCTTCACTACCCAGGACACACACGTCCAGTGAAAAACAAAGAAATATAAACATGGCCTCTCTGCTGACTTCAGCAGCACATATACAAAAGTGGCCTCTCTCTATTTACCACTAATGACCTTTTGCAAAACGGTTTTGTTTCCAGTTTCCTTGCCATTATCTTTACTGGCTCATAGGTTTTATTAATCAACGGCAAAATGTTTTATTTTCCAAGGATATATAAAAATGTTACATCAAACTGGAATTTAAAATGACTATCTAACCATTTGGAGCTTTCAAACATCTGAATGTACAAAGTTCATGACCAAGCACGCTGGAGTTATCACTGCAGAGTGTAAAGAGAAAGAAAGGATAGCTGTTACATGGTGGATGTAGAAGGGATCCATCTGAACTCAAGACACCATGCACAGTTTTTTCAGTCATGCCATGTCATGTGACAAAAATTGACAGAAGCCATGAAGAAGACATTCAACATAGTTATTAGAAAAATATTGGTGATAATACAGAAATTAGAACATGTGTTTTGCTGGTAGGAATGCGCAACGGTGCAGCCTCTGTCAAAAACAGATTCCTCAAAGAGTGGAACCTGGAAGTATATGATCTAACAATTTCATCCCTATGTATGTACCCAGAAGAACTGAGAGCAGGGACTCAAAGGATCTTTGTCCATAAATGTTGAGAGCAGCACTCATGGTAGTCAAAAGATGGAAAGAGCCCAAGCATCTGTCAACAGCGGAATGGATAAACAAAATGTGGTATATACAGATAATAAAATATTATTCATCCACAAAAAGCAATGAAATTCTGATATATACTAAATGATCGATGAACCCTGAAAACCTCATGCTAAGTAAAATAACCCAAGCACAGAAAGATAAATATTGTACAGTTCTACTCAAAAATATGTAAATTCATAGAGACAGAAAGTAGAGTAGAAGTTGCCAGGCACTGAGTGGAATGAGGGTGGTATTTCTTAATGGGTACAGAGTTGCTGTCTGGTATAGTGAAAAAATTCTGGAAATAACTAGTGCTGATGATTACATTGCACTGTAAATGTACTTAATGTCACTAAAATATGCACTTGCAAATGGCTAAAATTGTGAATTTTATATGATAAATATTTTACTGAAATTAACAAGAAAGAAATAACCCCCAAAAGATTATAACAACTAAATACAAGCAAGATCCCAGGAGTTCCGATGTTTCAGGGACAAAAATAATGCTTCATCAGGGAAAGATACCTGAGCAGCTGGGACCCTTGTCAGAGCACCATGAGCATCAAACAGGCAATAAAGGAAAGACACTGGGAGTAGAGGAAAGAGAACAGAAGTGCCCACAATAAACTTCTGATCAGTTTTACCTAATCATCATTTTCCTCCTCGTCTTTTAATCAATCTCTATTATGTAAATTAAGGTAATGAGTGGTGGTAATTTTGTAATTTAGTCCCCAGGATCCAAGACAAGCAAATGATGCTGTGACAAAATCAAAGCAGAAGTGAAAGTCACTCTAATGCAGTGACTGACTCTTTTCCTCTCCTGCTTTGGGACAAAGTGAGGATGCATTTGCAGAAGGAACCATTGCATCCTGTTAGTGACATACTGCTCTTGCTTTTACTATTAGATGGCTAAATATGGAAAGAATAAGTGGATGCTGAATAGCATAGGGAGACAGCATTGCAGGCAATTTGTGTCTCTTCCAATTTACACCTATTCAAACCTTCTGTGGCTTAGTTTCTACTACAACAGCAGCCAGAAACCTAACTATTCAGTGTCCAAGACTTCCCTTTACCAGCAGTTCTTCCAAGAAGACACGCCTAGCTGGATGGAGAACTAAACACTACCAATCGTCATACATGGCGAGATCAGAACTCCCAGCAAGCACACTGGCTCATCTGGTTTTCCAAGGCAGCTGCTAGCATCTACTCCTATCTCGAGTTTCCTCCAGGAGCAGATGCTGAAGCTGGGGTTAGTCTGTTCATTAGAGCTCTCTCTGGATCAAAATGTGGAGGCTGAATGGGGCCAGGGCAAATGGAGCAGCAGGGCCAATTCCATTTTGTCAGCAGCACCAGCTACTCTATGAGGAAGCCTTGAAATGGGGTCAGCCCCTCAGAATCACCCTGAGTTGAAACAATGGAGGCCAGGTCTCCTGGTGTGGGCAAAAGGCTTCTTTTAGTCAAGGGCAATTCCAGGGCGAGCTGATAGTTGAGACTGTGTGGTGGCAGCTCCTCCACGGGTAGGAGACTCCGTCCGTAGGACCTAAGGGGGATCTGGGTGACACAGCACCATGTAATGGCTCTTGATTCAAAAGCATACTTTACCTTAGAAAGTGGTGGCCTTTCCTCACAAGTGTCACATATGAAATGTGCTCCAATGGTGCCTTCAACCATTAGTAAAGATTACTGCAGGCCAGGAACTTCTAAGCAGTAGCGTGAAAGAACTTGAAGAGTTCATGATCTAATAATAACAGCCCAACTTTTCCCCTATACACGGCCTTAATCTGTTTCATGTGTCAACACAGCTGGGATAAAATCTCCATATCCACACTCGTACATTAACCTGGAAGTTGCTATGAAGTATTTCATACCTGAAATTAACATTCAGAATCAGTTGGCCTTTTAAATGAAGAAAGTGACCTTGGATGATCAAAGTGGACTGTTCACAGGATACAGACTGTTCCCAGAAAAGGACTGTGACCTGGGCTGTGGCAAGACCATTCACCAAAGGGAAATTCCTGGAAAAGGTTGCTAGTAGGAATTGTCAGCACCCAGTACTTCTACCAGCTGGAGGAATAGATCTTCTGATCCTGATAATTTCAGGATTTACAGTGTCTTAAGAAGTCATTTGTGTCATCGGGCCAAAGATGTAGGTTATGCTGACAATGGAATTTATTTATACAGCTACTGTGATCTAGGTGAATATTTTCTGAGTCTCCAAAGGCTTGATTCTCTGATCATCCTGGAGATTCTAGAAGCTAACTAATATTTTTAATAATCTCTCTCTTTCTTTAAACAGCTATCATGAATTGTCATGCCTGTGGTTTAGAAGTCTTACCAATAAAACAAGTGACTTCTAAAGCCCTGAAAACATCCTACACAATCCTGTTTTCTGTTATGTTATCGAGCTTAGTGTAACCTTGTATCTTGCAAATTCAGAAAAGCCTCCTTCTGAAAGATCCTAGGCTTGCTTGTCTTCTCTGAGTAACAGAGGCCAACAAATGTAGCCTGACATTGCAAAGATTTTGTTATTATCATTTGGTGAGGAATGTTAGCATTAATTTGCATAGAATTATTTTTGCATGGCTGGGAATGGAACTTAGGTCCTCATGTGTGTGAGGCAAGCATTCTATCACTGAAACACACCCACACCCCTATGTGATATTTTTAACCTGTGAAAGACCAAGCAATCTTAGTCCACTTTCACCCTACACCAAGTATTTAATAGACTACAATGAGCGTTTGTTAAGTTGCAGTCTATGCAGGAACTAAAGGGCAGTAAGGCATCCTAATTGGACGTGTGAGGGCTACTTCTACTTCCTGTTCCCCGAAGCCCATGTCTGGTCCACGTACCATCTCTCCTGACCACCTCATGCAGGAGCCTCCTGGCTGCCTTTTCCACACTGACCAGTCATCATTCTGCCAGAAGAGTGAACATCACAGCTTTCCTTTGCACTGATGGTAAATTCTGGCTTCTTCTGAGAAGCTTCACTGCAAGATAATCTATATCCTAGCACCAGTGAGTTCATTTCCAGTCCTCCCTAACTCCCAGTCTTATGTCTCCCATGTCAAAAGAACTTTGGTAAGAATCAAATTGAAACTACAGAAAACAATTTAGTGCAAGGCACTGTGAGAACTGAATCAGTTCACATAAGTTTGGACCAGTCTCTCTCTGTAATCCTATGTTATGTAAAGCATTAGAAACTAGGTGTGACGGGATGGGGATGGGTAAGCTAACATGTGTCGACTTGATTGGCTCAGGAGCTGCCCAGGGAATTGGTGGAGCACACTTCTTGGGTGTGATTGGGTGGATCATGGAAATACAGCCTTACTTATTACATCTGGACTCTGGCTTCTTCTCTGACACTGCTTCCCTGAGACCTGAAGAGCCTTTCTCTGCCTGCCATGTCCTTCCACAGTGATGTTTGGCCTTGGAGCTAACTGGTCATAGAATTAACCCCCTTGAAATGTTAGCCAGGTTAAAAGCTTTAAATTGTGTCTATCAGGTGCTATGTTGCAGCAACAGGAAAGAAAATTAATGTATGTGAACAAAGAATTTGCACAATGGTGATTATGAAGATTCTGATTGGGAATCAGAAATGTGCTGGAGCTCCCATAACCTGAAGAAAGCATATAAAGTTTATTATAACGTCATAAAATGTATAAAGTTTACTATACATCAACACATAATAAAGCCTAGAGAGAGACCTTTGGAGAATCAGAGCTTGAGGGCTGTAAGATGGAATGGAAGATGCAAACCACAAGTCAGAACATGGCCGCCAAGCTGCTGCCTGCCATTGAACAGCATGGTGATGTGTGGGGACTGTGAAGAAGGCCAAGCTGCCCAGTGGCAAATGAAGACACACCGCGCTTTGGGTAGGGAGCGTGGGCAGGGCCTCCTCTCCCAGGTAGAAGCGTGAGTATAGACTTGACTTATGGGACAATTGATGGAAGGGGAATTCAGTCAAGTAGAACAGAAGGAAATAAGGGCAGGAAAAGAAAAAAACATGGTAAATAAAGGATACCACATCATATGCCAGTGTGACAACTATCACATTGAGCGCAAAAAATTTAAACTCAACCATTAAAATGAAACAGGGAGCTGATTATTTTGCAGATGGGAAGACAGCCACCAAATGCAGGGGGTGCATGAGAAGTGAAAGGAATTAAGATGCATTGTGTGCTTGTGCTGTCTCCCCATGATGAATGCTGTAAATATGTACTAATAAAAATGTAAAATGTTCTAAAAGATAAAAACACTATTTTTTTTAAGAGATTAGTTACATGTGATGGTACAAATCTTTAATATTAGTACTGTGGGAAACTAAAGCAGGAAGGCCACAAATTCAAACCTAGCTTGGGCAACTTAGATCCTATTTCAAAATTTAAAATAAATAAAAATAAAAATAATAAACAAAAGGCTGGGGATATAGCTCAGTTCAAAGGCCTTAAATTCATTCTCCAGCACTAGAAAAAAGGAAAAAAAAAACACAGATATTGTCAAATTAAACAAAAGATTAAATACCATTATACTGAATGCTGTTTCAACAGAGAAGGACATGGAAACTTAAATAAACTGAAGGGGAAAAAATATGCCAAGTAAATATAAACCCAAATCAGGTTGTTATATGTAGGTTAATAATAGAAATAAAATTCTAATAGGCTTTAAAACAAAAGAAATGTCTATAGATACCACAATGATAAAAATCATTTTTAACTTTTACATTTGAATCCATGAGCAACTAGTCTCCAAATTATAATCATTTTAAACTTGCATGTATTTAATAAAATAGACGTGAAATATGTTAAGAAAGATTTAAAGTGTTACAAAAAGACATATTTGAAACTGAATTTAGCATATGAACATCAAGTGACAGAGAAGCAAAGATTATCACGAATGGGTAAGAAGGTCTCTCTGAGGCAAAGCATCCTGAAACTCTACAATAATAACGCTTTCGTAGTCCTGGGAATTTATTAAAACTTTAACTTGTTTTTGTTTGTTTGTTTTGTTTGTGTATGTAAGACCCTGGAGCTTGAACCCAGGATCTTTTCACTGAGCTACACCTCTAGCGTTTTCTGAAGCTCTGACATGGGCTTCAGTCAGCTCCGAATTTGTTCAGTCTGGACTCAGAATTGCGATCTTCCCACCTCAGCCTTTCAGAGTGCTGGAATTACAGCATTTTGACATTCTACCCAGCAAATTACACAAATTTAAATGAAGGAATTTTATAATATATCAACTACACTTCAATAAAAATGTTAAAATAATTCAATAAGCTCATAGGAAAACTTTTGAGTCTATATACTACCTTACGTGTGCCAATTATGGGAAAAAAATTTCAACTCAAGTATGAATGAAATATTTAGAAAACTATATTTTATGTGGAACCACAAGGCAAGCTTCAACTAATAAGAAAAAATTGATATCTAGTAGACCACATTTCTTGAATATAATTAAAATGAGAGAGTTCAAAATGATTTTTTATTACTCATGTCTGAAAATTTAAAAATACTTTTAGATCATGGAGCCTCAGAAAAAATGGCAAGGCAAGTCAGGAAAAAAAGCTGAGAGGAAAATAAAAGTACTGTCCTCTGTAACAAAGCATGCAATAGGCTAAATTAGGCTAAATGGAACAAGTAAGTCTTGAATATTGACCTGAAGAAGAGATGGAAAGAAAGACATAATGACAGGTATAATGCAGATCTGTTTTTCATCTTAACTGGTAGAAATGAATCACTTTATTTGAAAATGTGGACACAGTGAATGATTATAACAGAAAATATAACAGACCTCACAAGAAAGAGAAAATCTTATGAGACTCTTGAAAGGAGCTGGATGATGGTTAGTATCCACAGGCAAAATGAATCCCAGACTTAAGGTCTTAGGGAGCAGCTCTACCAGACAGTTTAAAAAGTACATTATTTCAAAGTTATACCAACTTTCTTCCCAGAAAGAAGAAAAAGAGGACACTTTTCCCACATTATTTTATGAAGCTAATATAATCCCAGTATAAAAGTCACACAAAAATACAAGAAAGGAAAAATATAGGCCAACCACACTTATAAATTTAAATTCCATAATCCTAGATAAAATATTAGTCCACTAAATTCAGTAGAACTTTTTTTTTTTTTGGAAACAGGGTCTCACTTTGTAGTTTAGGCTGGCCCTGACTTCACTATGTAGACCCGGCAACCCTAAGACTCACAGCAATCCTCCTGCTTCTGCCTCCTGAGTGCTGGGATTACAAGTGTGAGCCACCATGCCTGGCAGTGTGATATACGGTACTGATGTTGATGGACATGAGTCTCCATGCCCCGCACTATAGTATGTGGTTACTGGGGATCAAACTCAGGACTTTATGCTTACAAGGCAGACACTGGAACCACTGAGCTAAATCTCCACCTCCAGTAGAGCATTTAAGAAATATTAATAGGGACAGTTTATTATAAAAGACTGGGCCATCATATTTTTAAGTTCCTAATTTCATAATAAATTAAAGAAAAAAATTATCATCTCAAAAGTTTCAGAAAAAGAATTTGATAGACATCTACCCTCATTCACAGGAAAAGCTCAGAGCAAACTAGGGAGAAAATGAAATTTCCTGAATTTAATCGTGAATCACTAACAGAATGGTACTTAAGGTAATGTAGCAGAAACCATTTGTTTCAAGCTAAGAGCAAGAAAAATATAATTCTCCCTCCCTACCACTATTTTCACTCAGAATTATGGAAAAGGCTCTGGTCTCTTCCTAAGGCATGACAGACAGACCTGGAGATCTTGTACTAGTCAGGAGGGCCCAGGCTAAGTGCTGGTAACACACAAACTCCCAAGTCACAGTGGCTTAAGATACAAGTTTACTTTTTGCTCAAAGTCCATGTAGATCTCACGAGTGATGACTCAGTTCTAAGAAGTGTCCATGTGTAACTGTAAGACTTGATTTTATATGTGTATATATTTATGTATATATCTCTTAAATAAGAATACCCAGTATCAAAAAGGCATATGAATTGCTAAATTCCAAACAGTTAAAGATCTAATAGGTTCCTTTTTTCTTTCTGTTTTTCTTGTTGTACCTTGGTGTAATTTGTAAATTAACTTGGGGGCTAGTAGTGTAGGTCAGAGGTAGAACCATTGCTTACCATGTACAGACACATGGAGAGATCAATCCTCAGCACTGCAAAAACTAAACTAAACTAAGATGAAATTCACATGAAAAAGTAAAAATCCAAGAAAAAGAATTTTGACATCAAAGAACAAGCTGAGAAATATTAGGATTATGTTCACCTGCAAAGTAACACAAAAAGATACTATCTACAATGGCTTAATCTAATGGGATGTTATTTGTATCTCATAAGAAATGAACATTTGTCTATAAAGAGGACAGATAAAAATATACTCATCAAAGAATTTGCATCTGACTCTATCTTCCACTCATGGCTTAATGGAAATTAATAAACTGACATTATGGTTATAAATCAATCTCTTTAGCTTATTAATATGAATCAGCTTTCATAGAAGGAAGCACTTTATCAAAGATAAACTTAAGATCAAATTTCTAGTCCTACAAAGTCAGATCATTATGAATTCATGAAAGTAGATGCTTTCTCTGAGAGCACTTGAGGAAAACCAGTGATCATATTGAGGCAGCAGACCCCCTTTCCCACATCTGACATCTTCTATATAAAACTGATTGCTTTTTAGAAATAAATGTTTGTTCATTGTCCTTCTGTCTGAAAGTTGCTTTCCCATATCAGTCTGATTGAAGGAAGTTAACTTCTTCATCTTGTGTGGTACTTTTTCATCAAAACTAACCATATTCTAGACATTATTCCGAGGCTGAGGGATCAGGAGAGTTGTGGGCCTTCACTCACATCGCAGGAAAGAGAAAGAACCTAGTGGTCATCGCTGACCACTAAGTGGTCATCGCTGTTCAGGGGCCTAGGTAGGTGGTGCTGTCTTCACCATGGCACATAACACTGTGCTTTGCCCAGAGCAAGTACCTAATAAAATAAAAGCAGCACAGAATTCCATAATCTTAGATTTTAAAATTCCCCAGAGTGTTTCCTTACCATATCCCTTTTGTCTCATGCCTGGTAGAGACTAAGTGGCTTAGCAAATCAAACCCAGGGCTTGAGTGGTGCAGCGTGTTTCACAGACACGGAGCACAGTGAGACAGTTAGAGGTGGTATCTACAGAAATAGCTGACCAATCAAAAGTGTTCCAGTCCTTCTTGCCTCAAATAAAGAATCAGACGAGACAAGCTAAAAATGGTGCCAAAAGTTTATTTTAAAAGTGCAGGGTGAATGAGTATGGAAGAAACTAGCTTTGCAGGGTGAACTTGAGCTGAACAAAGAGAATAAGAGGACAAAAGTAAAAATAAAGATAAATGTGGAGTCTGAGAAATACAGTGCAAGTTATGGAGGGAACTCACGAACGATAGCTGCTTTCCTCGATGGCCACTCTTCTTCTACACCATCCACATCTCCTGGGGGCTCCCCGGAAGTTCTTCACACAGGTCCTAATGTTGCCCTGGGAACCTGTGATTGACAGGTCTTGCTCTTTTTCCCCAGCCGTCTTTGTCTTGTGTTATCTCCTATATCAATATGAAGGTCTACTCAGAACCATCGATCTTCTTGGACCTGAGCTTTATCAATGTAATGATCAGTACATCCTAAACGTGAGTCTGAGACATAAATTAAGTGCACTTTGGACTGAAGTGGAGAGAAGGATGTGGAAGAAAGAATAAGACATTTTTTTCTCTCTTTCATAATGAAAAAAAAAATCAAAGCCCATTCTGGAAGACCCTCACAACAGCCTTGCGAGAGCTCTGCAGAAACCTCTTCCTTCATGTTGCTGGGTCAGGTTTTCTTCCTTCAAAACACTGCATAAATCACAATAATATTCAACCATCATGGAGGAAGAGAAAGAAAGGGACCAAGAGAACAAGCTCCCTAGATTACAATTCTCAGCAAGACAGAAGCAGGCAGCAGCTGGGTAGGAAAAGGAACCGTAACAAATGTCCCATCTTCAGGCCACACTGGGGCCCATCTGTTTTACACAGGATACAACACAAGCTGATGTGAAATGTGCCCCTAACTATTGCTAGGTTGGAGAATACATGCAAGAAAGGGGCACTGGCAGCCCCAGAGTGGTCCCTAAAATTAACTGCCTTCTAAATAAGCAGAATTTAACGTTATGATTTATACATAGCAGCAAAGTTTGCAATCTAGCCTTTCCAATCAACTCGAGGCTCCAAGATTATTCTTCAAAAGATACGTGGCAAGAGGGAGACAAGAGATTAGGGACAAGGTTCTATAGAAAGACAGTCAAATGGAATAGTAACCTCTGATTAATCTCTATTTCCACTTTGATAAAACACAAAGGAGTAAGAGGCTAAGAAAAAGGAGACCATATCACTTAAGACTTTTAAACAGCCAGTATAAAGAAATGACTCACATGATACATTTTGCCCCTTACTTTTCAGGAAAATATGGACTGTGACATTAAACCTCACCCTAAATAAATCTAAAATTATCTCAGTGTCAAATTTTATCCTATATTTATTCTCTGAGAAGTAAACAATTACCCCACTGGTATATTAATTACTGCCTTTCATGTGTTTTTAGTCTGAATAAATCAAACTAAAACACTCATTCTTCTGAATTTAGATGGGCCTTAATTTTTTGCATTTATACTTGTTGAGTGGCAGAGAATTGCTTTGGGAAAAGACACTCTTATATGGAGATAGATAGGAAAGATGCCAAGGGTAGTGTAATACTAATTTGATATATTAATGACATGTTTTCTGATAATTTATTACCCCCTAATCCTACGCCTCTGGGCAACTGAACTTATGAAACCCACCCTCACAAAGTAGGACTGCTTTATCTGGGCGCGGTGATACAGGTCTGTAATCACACCACTCTGGGGGGCTGAGGCAGGAGAAAGGTGGGTTGAGCCTAACCTGAGCAGCTTAGCCACTTAATGAGACTCTGATTTTGTATCAAAATGAAAAAAAGCTGACGGTGTAGCTTTGTGGGGAGGGCATGGGTTCAATCACTAGTACCACAAAACAACAGCAACAACAAAATTTTTGTAGTTGTTTTATCAGAACTCTCAGAAAAGGTCAAGGCCAAGATCCTAGGTATCAAAAGAATTGGGAGAATCTGTGACCAGTCCCTATAATGTAGCCTTGTTCACATAAGAACATGAATCACACGCAAAGCAGACTCATCATGTCCGCTTGGTCTGACAAAGCCCAGCAGCATATAGACCACAGTGAAGACCACACTGCCCAGTTCACATTTACTTGGTGCCTAGTTTTCTATTTTGAAAAGGATGATGAGAAGTAAAAGTAGAAGTGATTTATCATCCTGTACTTAAAGAGGCAAAAACCTCCGCAAACCAAGCAGACATAAAGTACGGTTGACCTAGAACGACAGTATAGGGATTAGGGCACAGCCCTAATTACATCCAGCCCTAGTTACATCCAGCGTAACTCCCCAGACTGAGCCTCTTGTTGCCGTAACACAAACAGCTAATTCACACACATTGTGTATGTTGCACACATTCTGTTCAGTGAGAAACACATAAGAACAGGAGAGGTCATTTTCACAGCAATAATTTACTGTCAGGACAAACTGCTCTTGTGGAGATTATTATTCACACCACACAGTGTGGCAGATACAACTCTCAACTCGATGCAATAGCTTTGAAATCACCACAGTATGCACTACAGTTTATTCTATGCCATTATGCTTCAATACTGCATCTTGATGTTTGATTACATTTTCTCAGCTCTAAGGCTAGGGATTTAGCTCAGCGGTTCCAATGTCTGCCTTGCAAGTAGAAGGTCCTTAGTTTGATCTCCAGTACCAAACACACAAAAAAGAATCCCTCAGATGCACATTCTCTCAACAGCAAATCATATAGTAAGTATGGTTTCTACCTGTGAATTTTAATATTTTGTAATCAATTTGGGTGTATTTTATAGTACCAAATAATGAGATTATAATCTACATATATTTTATTTATGATCTTTTTTTAATTTTTTTATTTCTAGATCTTTCAATTTGTCTGTAAATTTTTTCAAATTGTCAAAAATCCCCCCCAAATCCCTGTGTAAGTGGGCCCACACAGGAACAATTTCCAAGGGTCACATGTGTATCCAGGTGTACCTGGCACAAGGCACTATGCAAATCACAGCTGTGAAGCATCACTCAATCTACAGCACCCCTCTGAGCACTGATGTCCTTTATGTGATCAAAAGCTCGAATAGCTTTTTCAAGTATTACTGATGTGTAATTATCTCCCCAACTAGAATAAGTAAGGATTGTTCTGGCTGTATACAAGTAGTTTTCCCCATGCATAGCATGTAGCTTCGCTATTCAAAACCAGATCTATTGGTTTTCTTTATGGTATTTATTTACTGGTGCTGGGGATTGAACCTGAGGACTCAAGCACTGCTCTAGCATTGACCTGCACCTCCAGAACTCTGGGGTCTCTGTGTGTGGGGTGGTACTGGAAATCAAACCTACATCCTTTGCATTGAGCTATATCACCAGTCTTTATTATTTTTAATTTTGAGAACGCTTCTTGCTAAGCCTGTAAGTTGCCCAGGTTGGGCTCATCTGCCATCTTCCTGTCTCAGCCTCCCAGGGAATGGAGTTTATAAAAATACCCATCATGCTCAGCTCAGGGTTTTATTTGATGATTACTGGATATAAAATTTTATTTTCTTCTGAGAGTGTAAGGAGGAAAGTCTGGCTTCCTGCTAGCTTGCTATGACCATTCACCCATCTAGGTCTGCGAGCTACCTCACAGCAGCCTTCTGGGAACACAGGGAGGACCTGGGATGGAGGTGGAGGGCGACATGGATGCTCGGGAGCATCCACACACAAGTGTGCAGACAATGCGTGAGGGCCAGTGCTGGCTTTGTCAGGAAATTCAGACAGTTTGTGATGGCTTCTCAGAGTCTGAAGAAACGCAGCCACTCAGACGAGCTTGTGAAAATACTCCAAATGCTTTGGGCTGTGGGCTTCAATGTCAACTCCTCTGACTTCCGGGATGGCTTTATAAGGTCTGCACTGGGACACAAGGGAGGCTAAGTGCCTAATTTTGAATTAATCTCTCTACACGTCTAGAATACAAGCATGGCTTCTGTTTTCATGACTTATCTAATCAGGGTATAGGAGTAAGTGCTTGACTTGTCCAGAGTTTGCAGTGACGTCTTTCCTGGGGAGTGCCTGTGTAGGTACAAACTATTCATTTTCTTCACCTTCACGTCCCAGCTGCACAGGGTCCTCTGTGCCTCATCCCCACATATACAATGCAGAACCACAGGCTGAGTGAAAGCACTCACTTTCCTGAAGTGGGGCCCATCCCTGCCCCACAGGTAACAGAAGGACAGAGAGATATGTCACATGTACAGAGAGACACAGAGCCATGCTCCCCACTGTGCAGTGGCTGAAAGAGCATTAGAATTGCATCAAATGACTTCATTCCAAAGGAGATGACAGGGTGACATGTGGCTCCTCTACTGCTGTGACAAATGCCAACTTGTGCTGGAGATGTATTACCTGAAAAAAGGTGCCTGAAGCAGTAGGCATGGTGACTGGCATGTGGTAACAAGAGTCACAATAATAGAAACTGGCCATGATTGAGTAATTCATGCTTTTTAGAAAGAAGAAGAAAAAGAGGCTATGATTGTCCATGGATGAGTGCATGATGGAAGCCAAAGTCCTCCCCCTCCAGGCCCCATGGCATCATCTCTTACATGAAGCAAACACCTGTGCTCTTTTCTCATGGGCTAATGCAATGTCAAATATGAACACCTTCCTGAAGGTGCTCTGTAAATTATAAACTCATAAGCAGCAGGGAGCCTGGGAAAGACATCTCCGAGCTTGCCAAGCTGGCCCTGGCAAGTTGGAGTCTTAAGGTAAGGGGCCACACACCAAGGCACAATGAGAGGGCCTGGTGTGGAGTACCGACCACCATAACCCATGTCCAAGCTGTATGAGAATGTTTGGGAGAAATTTTTGCCAAAAACTTCTAAATAAAATAAATCAAGACCTAATCTATCAGCATGTTGTCACACACAAAAAAGCAGGAAGCATATAGCAAACCAAATATTGAAAACCACATTATATTCGCAGGCCTCTCTTGCCTGCCTCTAATCAATCACAGCACTCTGGTAGACGGAGGCCGGATGATCACAAATTTGAATCCAGCCCAGGCAATGTAATGACTTAGTAAGATCCTATTAAAAAAACAAACAAACAAATAAACAAAAAAATAAAAGGGGCTGTTGATGTAGCTCTGTATGAAGACCTTTAGTCTATCCGTAGTACAAAAATAAAACAAAATAAAAAGTTGCACATGCTCTGTTAATTCCTTTCCTGGGCACAGACGGTGGAGAAATGGCACTCTCCCTATGATGGATAGTTTTCCCCACTCTCAAGCAGCCAGTGTCCCAGCTTTATGCACAACATATCATTCCCCAAACTTCATTAAATTCCTCCCTCGCAATCCCAGAATCACTTGGCATCTCTCATGTATATAAATAAATATTGCACAGTTTAAGAACATGTTAAAGAAATCTCCTACCCACAAGTCACTCTTTCCATAAATGACCTGATGATTCAGTAGAGAGACAAGAGGAAGCCGCAGTGTCCCAGTGCAACGGAGGAGGCAGAGAAGGGCCAGGGCAGACAGCAAGCCTACCGGCAGGTGGAATTTACCCAAGTCGTCTGGTTTCTACACATGGAAAGGAAAGAAGTTTCAGTTGGACCACATTCAACAGGACATACGCCTGGAAGAACTGCTTTCATCTTCTGATATAAGAAAGAAGTTATATAAGCTGAACAAATGTGCCTCTCTTTCAGGAATGTCTTACACAAGTCGCACCAACTGTCAAAAGCCTCAGGGAAGTAGCCAGTGGTGGAAATGTTTGCCCAGTTCTCAGCTGAGAGACAAGCATTGCAAAACCCTCCCTGCTTACCCATACCCTGCCCCCAGCACTCATGCACGCACCACACACTGGCCAGGCAAGCCCAAAGCCAGCACATCAAAGCAGAGCCCTTAGTACTCTCTGCCCTGCTGAACTCTGGCCCGTGGGTCAGGCCCACCTCAGAGAGCTGTGTCTGGGAGCGTCTCCCTCCTTCTTCCCTGGTACCGATCTGCTCTGAACATAAACAGAAGCCTCCATCTCCACTAGGGCTCCTCTGGCAGCAGCCACATCAGTCAAAGCCATGATAGAAAAGCATTGGAAACTGTGCCAGGGGACTCTATCCTCCACAGGAGAGAGATGGGTGCTGGACCAATAACTCCTATCTGGGATTTATCAAGGGAGTATACGCCCACTGGGCTAAATCCTGGACAGAAGGTAAAAAGCATCTTTACACAGTGTAAGAATGAGGTCCTTGTTTCCTGGAAATTACTATTGAGTGTGCCTCAGGGGAATCCACATGACCCTTTCTAGCTCTCTTGAGTGTGCTAAAAGGAGCAAACTCAAATTTTTCAAGTCATAAAGAAAGAGCAGCACCTTTTCTTCACAAGTGTTGTCCAGCATATAGAGTGCAGTGTCATTTAAAGGCTGAGTTTTGTTAGACTAAGGGAGTAGGTATTTCCAGCAGGATTTACTTAAGCGATTCTAACCGCCTTACTCACAATGGCTACTGTTTGTGTCTTGTGGGTCTGGAGGAAATCAGCCACATGAAGAGAAAGACAACAATAACAGAACAGCCGACAGCGAGTGCCAGGTGCCTCTGTGTACCAAGGCAGTCCAGTGCTCTCAGCAGTGACTGGACTTCCCTCCCCGCACGGCCCCCGCCCCTGCAGGGCTCCTGGGCAGACCTCGATCCTCTGCCGGCCTCTGCAGCCATCGTCCACAGAGTCGTGCACCACCGCGGCACACGTCACAGGATCCGTGCCTGAGCCCCTGAGGCGAGCCGCGCGTTCCTCCACTCTCCTGTCTTCCCAAGTCAACACAGATGCTGCCCGTCTGGGAGGTAGTTTCAGGGAATTATGTTTCCCTTCTTTCCTTGGACACTCTTCGGGCTCCTCGGGCACTCTTGTCACTCATCTTCTGGCCACATCCACAGATGGGCCTCCTGACTAGTGGCTAACTGTGCCCCGGAGCAGCACTTCATAAGATATGGGGAGAGTAAGAGACAGAAACAGAGACAGAGGTAGTTCCTCAAATGAAACTACTTACCGTCAAAGCTGTGGTACTATATAAAAGTGCAAGCTCTGGCATCCACTAGCCCTTGGTCAGAATCCTAGCTTTATTACTGGCTCCTGCGGGGCCTTAGCAGGATTACTTAATCTCCTCAAACTCCAGTTTCCTCAGCAGTGAAATAGAAATAATGATACAATGTGAGCATCCCTCAATTCAAAATCAGAAACTTTTTTTTTTTTTTAGGTTTTTTGAGACAGGGTCTCGCTTTGTGGTTCAGGCTGGCCCTGAGCTCAGCCTCAAACTCACATCACAATCCTTCTGCCTCTGCCTCCCGAGTGCTGGGATTACAGGCGTGAGCCACCACGTCCGGCACTGTGGTATGTGGTACTGGTTGCTGCTGGGTGTGGGTCTCAACACCCAGTATTGTTATGTGGTTACCGGGGAATCGAACCCGGGTCCTTGCGCTTGCAAGACAGGCGCTGGAACCACTGAGCTAACTCCCCGGCCCCAAATCAGAAACTTTTTGAGGGCTCATATAACATCACAAATGGAAAATTCCATACTTGAATATATGTGACAAGCCAAGCCAAAGCAGCACATCAAGAATATGGTAAAATAGCCCATTCAGATTGTGTATAAGGTGCATGAAACAAATGAATTTAGTTCTCAGGCTTACTTCCCATTCCTATGACTTTATTATGCATAATAAAACAAACAAACCTGAATAGGAAAAAAAATCTGAAATTCCAAATACTCTGGAATCAAGCACTTCAGGTAAAAAATAGTCAGTCTCTGACTCTTCAAAATGATGTTGTAAAAAATTAAATATAATTTTATATAATATAGCATCATTATCACTTTCTAAGTATTAGCCAGTACTATGAGCTTTGTTTTCCCAAACTTACTGTGCAGCACCAATACCTTCGTTCACTTAATAGCATTTTGTTATGTGACTTAGCTGTTCCACATTGAGAGGGATTCTCAAGAATTTGAGCAGTTTCCCAAGACGATCTTCACAGACCACTGATGCGCCGACACAGCTAAAGTGAGGTGAATTTATCTCCAAATTTCTAACCTCTAGGACCTTAAAATGTGATGATAACCAAAGACAAGGTCTTTAAAGAGGTAAGTTTAATGAAGATGGGCCCTGATCCTGTGGAGATGGGCCACACGAGATGGGGCTGCAGACAGAACAGAGCAGGGGCAGGGAAGATGTATGATGAGGAAGGCGATAATCCACAAGCCCCGGAGAGAGATCTCAACAGAGTCTGACCCTGCTGACATGGCACTTTTGCCATGGATGTCTGGCGTCTAAAATTTTGACAAAATAAAGCGCTGTTGTTTAATCCACCTAATTATGGAGCTTGGTTAAGGCAGCTATAGCAGACTAGTGTATTAGCATTTGTATTATTAACCTGATGTGCATTCATTGGATTACTCATAAGCCTTGGTTTACAACACATTGCCATTATTGGGCTGTGAATAGTCTGTTTATATTTACTTATCAATTTGTTTTTAATATGGTAATAAACATGTCTCCCAGGACAGAATCAGGAGAAAATAACTAACATCTAATTACAGTCTCACACCAAGCTCACCTCTGTCTTCTAAGTGTCCATCAACCTGAAAGAAAATAAAACAGTCTATTCAGACAGTCAAGTGCTACACAGAATGAAACTCAGTGAGTTGAAGCTGTAATTACTAACGTGTATAAATCTCCAAAACACATCAGCCCTGGGAAAGAAGGATGGGGAGAAGAATTAGAGTTTGGATACAGAATTTTAATTATATTTCCAATGCTTCAGTTCTTAGATAGAAAACTGGAATGCAAACATTTATTGTATTAGCTATACTTCTTTTATGCCTAATTATTTCACAAAAACAAGTGTGTAATTTTCAAAGTGTATTTCAGCAGATTTAGTTGGAGAAGGAAGGGATATTTCAGCCTGGGGGATCCTGTTATTTTGGCTGTCTCAACCTCCTTGTCCTCCTTCTGAGCAATTAAACAGACGCGTGACAATTAAAAAATCTGTGACATCTATATCCTTGAACGTTGCCAAGACTTTCCTAGTCAATTCACAGTCAGGCTGTTATGAAAGTGATGGCCAAATCTTAGGGGTTGGTTAGTTTTTTGACATTTGCCACGGAGGTGACTGTACTTACTACTGTAACCACCATGCCAGGTAGAAGGAAAAGTAAATAAAGTGGAAAACTAACACTGCTCTAAGATTTTTATGGTTTTGTTTTGTTTTTGAGACAGGGTCTCTGTGAAGTTCAGGCTGGTTTTGAACTCCTGTATAGTCTAAACTGACCTTGAGCTCATAGCAGTCCTCCTGCCTCAGTCTCCCAAAGGCTAAGAGTACAGGTATGCACCACCACAACCCCTGCTCTGAGAGTTTAACTCATTCTAAACCAAGTTAAAAAAAAAAAAAAAAAAAAGTAAATCCTGCCTTACTGAAAGTATCAACAAGGCCGGAGATTTAGCTCCGAGGTTCTGGGGTCCAAAAGCATTAACATTTATTATACTGAAAATGCTAATTCTAATATGCCTGATCCAGATAAGAATCAATAAGCTTTGATTCTTTAAATGAACAAAACAAAGAGAATGTGGTGATCCAACTTCATAATCTTAGCACTGACTCAGGGAAGCTGAGTCAGAAGGATCACAAATTCAAGGTCAGTAGGGGAAATTTAGCAATTTAGACTCTGTCTTAAAATTTTAAAATAAATAAATAAAATGGAGCAGGGGTTTAGTTGGGTGCAGAGGCCCTGGGTTCAATTCCTAGTACCACCCCAGACCCCAGAGCAGAAATAGCTCAGAGGAGCTGAAGTTAAATGCAGCCCACTGTATGTGTGTTGTTTAGCTCTGGCAGAGTGCTGGGTCGGTGGAGCTCTCAGTCTAAGGAGATGCAGCCAAGTGCCATAGACGGTGCTGTCTCTCAGCGTATTCCTCACACACCTAAACCTATTGCCTCTCCCTCTGACAGCTACAGCATCTGAGATCCACAAGAAATTTAAAAGAAACCCAGAGTTTGTGCCTGCTGCTATGCAGGGATTCCCCTGAAATCTTCAGGGCTGGAGCAAAGGCAGGAGATAAATGAGAGAGTAAAAAGGGAAACTGTTTTTGTAATGGAGTCAGGATGGCTCAAAAAGAGGAAGAGAAAGACCTGTAGCTGTTGGTAAAATGCTAAAGAAGGATAAAATTTTAAAGATACCATAACTGAGTGTGATGCTACCTGTAATTCCAGCTCTCTGGGAGGCTGAGGCAGGAGAATCATAGGTTCAAGCCAGGGTAACTTAGCAAGACACTGTCTCAAAATTTTTTTTAAAATGGGGGTGAGGTGAGGATGTGACAGTATAAAGGCCCTGATTCAATTGCCAGTATTGCATATTTAAAAAAGTATATAAATAAGCAAGCCAGCCAATCTTGTAAAAGAGATGGCTATGTGGTTTTAGTGGTATCTCTATATTGCTCTTTATGGTATAGAATTTTTTTAATAATTTTAAAGACAAGAAAAAAGGACATGGTTTTACATTAAATCAGGAAGACTTCAACTAAACTTGAAAAAAAAAATCCCTAACCAGGCTTACAAAACATTAAGAACAGTTGTGGAATTTCCATCTCTGGAAATCTTCAAATAGATTACTATTTGTACGGAGTGTCTTGGAGCACTTCTGGCTAAATAAATACTGTTTTAAATTATGAGATTAAAACAATATGTATCTACAAATACACTTCTCACATGCTTATGCATATGCATATATGACATAATATTTGAAGACATTACTTTGAGTTGCTATTAAATTCTAATTTCTAAATATAGGTTAGGAATTCTATATTTTTTATTCATTATTGCATGCAATGCATTTTCCCATGTTATTTTGTACTCTGTGTATCTTAGTCACTCGCTCATCACTGGAACAGCATATTCAACACTCACAACTTAGAGGAAAAGTTTTTTGCTCACAGTTTTTAGAGAATTCAGTCCATGGTATACTGGTTCCCAGGAAGGAAGGGCATGGAGGCAGAAAGCAGCTCAGGTCATGACAGCAGGAGCAGAGAAAGAAGGAGCAAACTGGGGAGTGAGATAGGCCCTTTCAGGTCGTGTCTTCGGCGATGTGCCTCTTCCGCTCAGGCCCCACTCCTGACAACACTTCCGGCTTTACATTTTTCATAATTTATTGCCAACTGTATCACCCCTACGATCCAATCATTTCCTACAAGCCTAACTTCTGTACACATGAAGCTTCAAGAGGATATTCTAGCTCTCAATCATAACACCCTGATAATACAATGTTTCTTCATTATTTTATTGTTTCGGTTTTTGCTTACAATAAATGTTTTTATTGACTGCTGAAAAGTAAGTCACAAGTTACACTCCAATGAGAATAACCTGCAATCACTTCTCCCTCAGCTTCTCTGAGTATTAGCATGTAAAAGCATTTTGGCATCATGGTTAGCAGGAAATGGTGTTCCATCCTGCTTTCCATATGAAGATCTGGTTACCGATGAGATGAACATCATTTGACAAATTAATTCATGGTGTCTGTGTTACCCTGCAAAGCTCAGGGAAGAGCTTGCCTTCTGCAAAGTCCTCTATTCCACCTGTCTTTGAAGAGATCCTTAGAGGAATAGTCCTAATTCAAACCTAATTGTTAGAAATCAAAGACAGGCAGTGATTTAAGATTCAAATTATTTCATATTAAGTCTGTACCAGTTATTTACACCAGTTTTTCAGGTTTAGCTCTGTCAAAGTGTTGAGGTATAATTAACACCCCCATTGTCATCTTTGGAATTCATTTGAGACATAGAAGTTCATGTCTTGTTAAGATCGCCCTTAAAATTATTCTAATCGGCCTACAACCTCACCCAAACAAGACCTACAGGGAAGACAGAATTTTAAGAATAAGGTTTACCAAACGAGAGGAGCTTGAGATATACTGGAAGGCTTTCCCAAGACCAGTACAAGTTCGTGGTGATTGGCAAGAAGTTGAGTTGCCTAACACAAGAACCAGTGTTATGTGTTAGGAAGGTAACAATGCAAAGTCTACAACTTACTGTCAGCAATGGTCAAGACCTCAAACTGCTCAAAGAATGGATATAGTACACAAAATTTAAGGCAAATTTTATAAACATGTTCAAAGCAGAAAATGAAAACATGTTCAAATGATTAAATAAAATATATCTCTAAGAAGCAAGTAAATAGAGAAGTCCCAAAGAAAATTCAAAAAATAGAATTGAGATTCAAAAGTAAAATAATTGAATTTTTTTTTTAATCAAGAGCAACATAACAGCAGAGTAGGCATGTAGAAGAAACAAGGGGCAGTTGGTGAACTTGTGACAGATCAAAAGAATTTATATAAACAAAGGTAAAAAATTATAGGGCAATGTAAAGAAGCATATGTATGGAATTCTAGAAGGTGGGGCAAGGAAAATGGGGCAAAAAATTAAGTAATGCAGTAATGATTTAAATCTCTAATATGTAGAGTAAAACACTGTCTTACAGCTCCAAGTCCCACAAATCCAAGAAACATAAGCAACAAACAGAAGAGCTACACATAGGGCCATCACAATCAAGATGCTCCGAGCCAAAACTCAAGAGCAAATCTTGAATGCAACCAGAGAAAGAAGACAACGCACACACAGTTACAAGAAAAAAATCAAATTTCCTCTGATATTTCTTCATAAACAGTGGAGACCAAAAACAGTGGAACAGTGCTGTAATCTTATCTCAGCAAAAAAAAATAAAATAAAAAGGAGAGGAGATGAAAGCAAGCTCCTGCTTTTGGTTCTCAGTACAAAAAAAAAAAAAACAAAAAAACTTTGAAGCTTACATCTCAACTAAAAGAGTGTACAGTACAATAAACTCTAATCACTAAAACACTGAGCAGGTATACTAACTTTTTCATGTCAAGTGGCATGCGATTTGAAACCAAAGTCTAAAGTCACTCTGCGTTCCACCATGGAGCCACCCAAGCAATATTTAATAACACCTAAGGATGGCGTGCATGGCATTTCTACAACAGCATTTATCTAAGGCATCATCTTGGTTACCAGAAATCATTTCTTTTCAAGTCAGGTGATTTTTAAAACTAAATAAAATTGGAAATAAATTGAGACTTACCGAAAAGTTATAACGACACAAAGATTATCTCCATATCCTCACCCAGATTTGCTTATGTTTACATTTCTCCCATATTCTTTACAATTCTAAACCATTTCATGGTGACTCACACATCTTCCAGCCCTGTGCCCAAGACACTTGAGAACAAAATTCTTATAGGCCTACAACATAGTTATCAAGTTCAGCAAAACTGAGGCGATCTAGCCTCCCCGGTGTATACCAAATTTGTCTCTTGACTTGATCATGCCTTTCAAAACAATTTTTTTCTTCAGAATTGGGTCCAGCCTAAGATAATCCACTTAATTGTCATTATTGTTCAGTTTTGAAATTTTCCTTAGCAGTTATTTTTCTGTTATGATGTGAATACGATTAAAGAATTCACCCCCCCCCTTTTTTTTTTTTGAAACAGGGTCTCACTTTGTAGTTCAGGCTGGCCCTGAGCTCAGCCTCCAACTCACATCACAGCAATCCTCCTGCCTCTGCCTCCCAAGTGCTGGGATTACAGGCGTGAGCCACCACGCCCGGCACTGTGGTATGTGTTACTGATTACTTATTGTATGTAGTTACCAGGGAATCAAACCTGGGCCCTTGTGCTTGCAAGACAGGCACTGGAATCACTGAGCTAAATCCCCTGCCCACCCCCTATTTTTTTTTTTTTAATTCATGAGACAATTTCTCTTAGTCCACAGTTCCCTTGTATTCACTATGTAGCCTGGGCTGGTCTTGAACTCACAGTGATCCTCTTCTCTCCACCTGCAGAACGTTGGAATGACAGGAAGTGACACCACACTCAACTTCAGCTCTCTTTTTCTGAAGTGAAATGTTCTCTACTTAGAGTTGTCTGCTGTTTCCTCGTGATTAAATGGAAATTGTACATTCCTGGCAAGAATTCCTTATACAGGGTACTACATCCTTCACACACTATTGCAGCTACAAGATATATTTTAATTTTAAAAAATCATAGTGTCTTAAAAGTATAAATCATAGTGTCTTAAAAAATCATAGTGTCTTAAAATTATTAGTGTCTTCAATGTTTTATTTTAAAATAGCTCCTATTAATTTAATGATTTTTAAATCAAAAGATGTTTTTATTAAACAAAATAAATTTTTATGTTTTTAGAGCAAGTGAGCCATCAAATGGTTTTTTTCTGAGCCTTTCTGCTAATCGCTTTTGTGATGAGATGTATGACAGTCAAGTATGTACTCAGGATTCAGTAGTTATAAAAATAAATGTCTAGATCCATGTGTCTAGTACTCATTAAAACACTTGAAATGATGTTTTCAGAAGTTTCTTGTTTATTAAATATATTTGCAATTAAATGCCCTGAAGTGAAATATTTGCATTTGCCCTGTGTTGCTTATTTTAATCATAATCCCCACTAAATTAAATTAAATGAGCCACTAAGGTCTGCGCACAGCAGCCATTAACACTTATTGCTCTGAATTGACACTCAAAGTACCACTAAATAATGGATGATTTCATGAGACTTCGGCTGTTGGTTACTATACTTCTGTTTTACAGATGAATTCTCCAGAAAAAGTATATTCTGACAGCTGTTTTCACTTCAATGCACTTAAAAAAAAAAAAAAATTTGTTTTCAATTTGTCTATAAATAATGGAAGAAAACACAGCTGAAGGACCCAATGTGATTTTTATAGAATGTTCACTTTTGGAAATATGATAAGCTTATAACCGCATATGTTTAAAATCATTCTAGTAAAAAATTCAGAAACTTGAGGTGGGGGAATCTTATGTCAGGCAATTCAGTGTTTATTTTATTCATCTATTACTTAGCACCATTTGTCACATTTTGTGGTTTTAGACATTTTAGGACAGAAAATTTAAGTATGTATTAAATTTAGCAATGCTCATTACAAAACTTTAGCACATACAAGTTGTTTAATGATCATACTTTGAGACTGTAAGAACACAGGCAAAGATTTCTAATAAATGTGTATGTTATTGATGTAAAATGGGAGAATATTTATGTGTACGTGAACCTGCTGGAAGTACAGAGACTTTGAGCACAGACATGCAACTGTATTGGTGCATACTTGTATTGCTAAAAGGGTCTATCTAAGATGACATCTCTGGAAGTTTACAAATTTGACAATGCAAACCAAACAAGAAATTTTTTATTATTATTATTATTATTATTATCCCATAGCAAAGGTCAAACTCAGGACCCTGCACTTGCAAGGCAGATGCAGCATCACTGAGCTAAATCCCTGACCCCCAAACACATTTTTTCAAGATAAAAGGAAATTCCCTGTTAGACAATGAATTCAGTAAACAGAATTTAATTTTATGTGGACTATAAATGTAAGTAGCTAATAACTTAACAATATATTGAGACTAATTTTCTGCTTTGGAAGCATTATAAGCAAATTCCAATTGTAAAAGTGTTTCTTATTTCTTATATGCATTCATTATTTTGTACATAGTACAATCAGTGGACTTTTAAAAAATTATCTTTATTGGTACATTATGAATACACATGATAATCTCATTCAACATTAAGAGTTTGTGCCAGAATATGACACGACTTGATTCTCATTTTTGATGGACTTTTAAGTTAGGATGAATTGAATTTTGAACACCAGCTCAGTTATATAAGAACATTCAACAAGAATTTAATCTCTCTCTAGTTTAAAAAGCCCTAGAAAATTATTACAAATTATTAACAAATATTTTATTAATATCATGCCTCCTATGGTGCAGTCCATCAGGGGAAATTTTCACAGATGATAATCACACAATACAAACTTTGCATTTAATTTTCAAAACTAAGTTTCTCTTGGTTATCTCTGATTACTACACAGTAAGTAAGCAACAGAAATTAGTTCTTTGTTTCTACCTATTGATTTAAAATGATGAACACACGATAGAATCATTCCTTCAGAGCAAGTCCAGTGTGTCTTCTGTCCTGTGGGCCCAGAAATGGAAAGTTACTCTTAACTATAAGAGTCTCCTCAGTGTAAACAATAAGCATAACATGTTCCACTATTCTTTTGATAAAGAATTACTTTACAGGGGGCCGGGGAGTTAGCTCAGTGGTTCTGGCGCCTGTCTTGCAAGCGCAAGGACCCTGGTTCGATTCCCCAGTAACCACATAACAATACTGGGTGTGGAGACCCACACCCAGCAGCAACCAGTACCTCATACCACAGTGCCGAGTGTGGTGGCTCACGCCTGTAATCCCAGCACTCGGGAGGCAGAGGCAGGAGGATTGCTGTGATGTGAGTTTGAGGTTGAGCTCAGGGCCAGCCTGAACCACAAAGCAAGACCCTGTCTCCAAAAACCTAAAAAAAAAAAAAAAAAGAATTACTTTACAATGATCAACAGGTTAAATTCCTTACTAAAGGATTTCACAAATACCCCTTCTAAAGCCAACCAAATGGAAACCACTGGTCCAAACTGAGAAAGAGGAAGTTTGACAACTCAGACTCAGCCTTCCTGTTTATGGAAAGACGCAAGAAGCCTGCCTTCGTCAATGTCTTTCTCTTTAGATTTTGAATATTTTTGCAAACTAGTAAGATACAAATGTCACATGAATGAGTAAGAAAGAGGATTTCCTCCTGAACACAATTGACAGGGCAGGTGCAAAATAAAAGGGAATGGATCTGATGGCCGAGGAAGGACACACTTCAGATTTGTAAAGGGTTACTCATGTTTCTCATCAGCACACAATGAAGCTGCCTCAGAATAGAAAGTTTCAGAACTCAAGAATGTGGACCTAGAAGCTGTCCATTAAGTTTAAGTTTGAAATTTGCCACTAATCTGCTGTGCATCTGGGACATCCTACTGAACCACTTTCAGCTTCAGTTTCCCCATGTACACAATAAGAATCTTGATATTTTTCTCAGGGGTTCTTCAGTTAATTTAATGAACAAGGGTATGTGACATAAAACATTGCCTAGCTCAAAGAAGTACAGAAAAGTATTACCTTATTTCCCAGAGCCACACAATATAAGGAAACATGTTTGTCAAAAGTCTCCTTTTACTCAGTGCTGGCTATTGCCTTGATTCCATGAATATCTATTTGATCCAGGAATATCTATTCATCTTGACTTTCCCTCACAATGATCTTTACTGCTTTGTTATTCTTTTGCTATTATTGTACTTAACCAAATCCCTGTTTGGTTTCATAACATCTTAACAGGCAATGATACAACACCAAGACAATATTGGATTTAGTTAACACAAATCTCCACTTTAAAGTTTTATATTTTTGTTTTATTTTTGTTTTTTGGAATAAAGTGAACCGAACTCAGGAGAGCCCTACAGTGAAGTATATCCTCAGCCTATTTAAAATTTTGTTGTGAGACAAGGTCTCATTAAATCGGGCAGGCTGCCCTTGACCCTGTGGTCCTTCTGCCTCAGCTTCAGAGTTGCTAGGATTACAGGATGGAGCCATCACACTCAGCCCCTTCACGTGATTTTATATTGACATTTCACAGGTAGTAACTGAGTGCTCCATTTGTCCTTTCCGCTTTTCAAGTCTCAGTAAGAAAACATTTCAGAATCTTCCAGTCTTGTTAGAGAAACTAGATTTGAGCTGGGCAGAGTGGCTCTCGCCTCTAAGGCCAGCATTTCGGAAGTATGAAGCAGAAAAATCTCATGTCCAAGTCTCACATGGATATACACATATAATGGGGCTGGGCCATCACTTCATGGCAGAGTGCCCATCTATTTGAGGCCATTTATAGAAGAGGCCAGGATTTAACCACCTGAACTGAGCATGGCTCCTCCAACACTGTCATACCTTCCTCATTTAAACTGCCTCTATGTCACCAAGTACTGAGCTTGAGTTTCTGCAGACTCTTCTTCAAATTGTCGGTCCATATTTCCTTGACTTTAAGCAAATTCATTTCACTCATGCTTATTGGACCTTTGCTGCTACACAATAATAATTTTTTCCATGTTCAGTGCTAAAAACTACTCCATTAAGAGTTCTTGTGTGTGGTATATGGAAAGAATAGAAGTTTCACAATCAGGAGATTTGGATTTCAATATGGACTTAAGAAACAAATTATGAATATTTTAACCTATTGAGAATAATAATGCTTCCATGGCACTACAGTGGGTTTAAAGGAAGTACATGAAAGTGTTAGTCCATGCCTTGCTTGTAGAAGACAACAGTTTTCTCCAGGCCCTGCCATCTGTCCTACTCAGAAATGGATCCAAAATGTCCATCTTGGATATCACTTTTCTAAGGGAAATTGAAACTACCTTGTATGAGGAGTGTCTTGCTTTGATTCAGTCCCTTTAAATTAAACCTTCCATTTCTCTCTCCTTCTCCCTGTAGGGAGATCCACCTCTTCATTCCAGAACAAACTCTGCCATTCAGACCCTATTTTATTAGCAAGCAATGCTCACTGCATATTATGTACTAAGAAAATTAAAGATATCTGTGATTAGGGACAAACTAGGAGCCTCTCTTGAGGCGCACAGGTGATGAGGGACTGGCAGATAAACCACTCGACACATAGGGATGTAGGGATCATGAGAGAACCCAAAACTAGTTTGGAACACCTAAGATTTTCTGTCATTCCATCTTATCATATTCAAAAAACAAACTTCTAGGTGGAGATATAGCTCAAGTAGTACCATACCTATTTTGGAAGCACAAGGGCCAAGTTGGATCCCCAGTACCACAAAAAACCAACGAAACAAAAAAAACCTTCTGCCTCCTGAGGTCCACTTACCCAGCTTCTGTTGCAGCCAAACTGTACATCTGATTTGCCAATGTCCCTAGGCGCTAGTAACTGACATCTGAGGCCACAAACACCACTTCTAGGCTTGGGCAACCTGCTCCAACCACAGACATCCTGCCATGACTTATCCTGAAGAATTACTCTTCATTTCCATGCCATTTTCTCCAATACCTTTAATCATGCTTGGATGAGTTAAAAATGGTCCAGATTCTTGGGAACAGGAAGAAAGAGCAGAAGAAAAAAGGAGGAGGAAAAGGAAACCTCGATAACTCAGGCATTCAGTATTTAAAGGGTCGGATGCCTCTCATTCCAGGTGCCTCCCATTGTAGTCAGAGTCCTTGGACTCCCAGGTGCTTCCCATTTAGCCTGTTGCTAGTGTCAACGATCTGATGCCTTAGGTGTCATGACCTTCAAAATTTAAACACCATCATTAGGGTGGTGCCATATTTACACTTAAATGAAAGGAAGGGAAGGGAATGCCCCCCCAATTTCCCTGTACTGTCCCCCCACCTCCCAAGAGCCCTAGTCCCCAAAAATCCTCAATGGGAGCTGAAAGAAGAAGTTGCATCTTCTCCAGCTGCTTCTGGCTGAAGAGGGACATTGGACCTACCTAGAAGAGACCAAGAACTCTTGACTTATTTAGGAGTTCAAGGGAACTCCAGATGAAATATGGAATTTGGAAGCAGGTTCCGATCTTGAGTTATGATCATGACCAATGGTTTGATGGCTGTAAAAAAAGAAGAAACAAATTTGAGTATGAGATTAAGTATATAAGATCTAAGTAGTAAAGCCTCTGAGAACCATCAACAGAAGCCATGTCCATGACAGTAACCAACATCTCTAACTCCAGATTTTTGGCCAGAACATCCATGATTCAAATAGTTTTTCATGGATCTTGGAAGTATGGCCAGACAATTTTTGCGTCATGCCTCTTACTATTTAAGACTTATGCATAAAGGAAATACATACACCATTTAGGGACGGATATGGCTCCTTTGTTTCAATTGGTAGTATATCCAGTCCTCTTGGACATTGTGTGGCCACTGTTGCTAGTGGATTTATCTGGTCTCAAAGAAGGCAAAACTCTGAACAAGTTCATATAGGCTGTCTGTCATGTTCTTAGGTAGCTGTCAATGACAGGAGAAAGATGTGATTCAGTTTAATGTCCTCACTGTCTATTAGCTATTAGCTCTATTTTTTTTAAATAATCCTATGTATGATGTTATAATTGATGTTATAACTTGGAATAAGAACCTTAAGTGTAGTAGTAAAGTCACATAATTTACTTAGAGGAAGCAAACTGTTTTGCTTTTGTTTTATATATCTGGTTCACTAGAGTGGTTAGTGTTTTCTGAAATTAAATGAGGTTATTTATTAGTTCTCAGGTATATGAAGTTCAAGGTTCTTCTTTATCACCTAGTATCTCAGGTGGTTCGTGTTTTACCCAGAAATGTGAATCCGGCGTTGTATTTCCTATACCATAATGGCAGAAGTGGTTAGTAGGGTTGTGAAAGAGCCTTTCCATTCAGATCAAAACTGGTCCTGGGATTCACCTCCTTCTAGGTCTTAATTGGGGCTTGTTCATCAGAATGGACTTTTGGCTGACAATGATTGTTAATTCCTGGGAGTGAAAGGATCTTATTTCCACATTCCTAGAGGGCTTGTTGGAAAGTTCCTAGATGGACCACATGTTTAAGGATTTGGGAGATTTCAGAGTCAGTGAGTAGATCAAATGTCAAGAAGGGTTTCCCATAAAGTATCTCAAACGGGCTGAGACAAAGTTTGGATGAAGTCTCATTAGGGCAACTGGATAGAGATCTAGCCACTTCTGGTGGGGTTCTTGACATAACTCAGCTAAGGTTCACTTGAGAGTTTGATTGGCTCTCTTAGCTTTCCCTGATGATTGAAGTCTCCACCCAGTATGGAGATAATACTTAATTTCTGGTGCTTTGGCAACTGCTTTTGTGATCTGGGATGTGAAGAGGATCCATTGTCACTGTGGTTAGATCTAGGCAGTCCAAATCCAGAAATTACCTCTTTAAGGAGGTGTTTACCACCTCTGGTGACCATTCTGACCTGATAGGGAAGACCTTTATTCACCCAGTAAAAGTGTCAATGCATACCAGGAGGTATGTGTATCCCTTCTGTTTAGGAATATGGGTGAAGTCTATTTGCCAGTCTCCTCCAGGAGAGGTCCCATGCCTTTTTTTTCAGTCAATGGGGCAAGATGACTCTATGGGTTGTGAAGGGCACAAGCAAGACATATCTTACAGACCTGGGTTACTGAGACTCTATGTGCCATAGTGGTGGTAGTATCTTGCCCTAGGTGAAAGGACTATGTAGAAACTTAATGACTTTGCATTTTATTCATTGTGATAAGAACAATACATGCATCATTGATCTTTTTAAAATTCAAGCCTCATTATAAAGCATTTGAAGCTCTTCTGTAGAGTATCCTGGTCCTAAGTCAAGATCTTGAAATGAGACTGTAAGTAGAGCTACTGATAGGCTAGAACTGAATTGGAGAACAGTCTGTTGGCAGTGAAATCTGCCTTAGACTAAGTCTAGGAGATAGGATCCATGGAAGGTTGATGTCCCTTACAGTGGATAACTTCTGTCTCACATAGGAGTTTACTGGCTCCAGGCAGTTAGGATCTCTGGTCCATGTTTCATTGGAAACTGGCAACTAGTTAAAGACCTCTTTCTTTCCAGGTGGTTACCTATACATGTAGGACCAGAAAAGTACATAGATTAAGCCAATTGTCCTTGGCAAGTTGGAGTGCCTGAGTGAGGGCAACAAGTTCTGCCTTTCAGGCACAGGGCCTGGGGGGATGTCTGCTCACTTCAATGACCTGGGTGGCACTGACTATGTTATTCTTTATGAAACTGTTATCAGTGATTCATGTGTTAGCTAGCCCCATTAGTGGTTGGTCTTTCAGATCCAGATGGCTGCCAGAATTTTCGGTGATGGTCTGCTTACACTCAGGCCCTATTTGTTGGCTTGGTTTGGAACAGTGCAAGACTGAAGAGAAACATCTGTATCTTCAGTGAGAATGGCCTGGTCTTTAGCAAGCCTTTCTCCAGTCATCCATAAATGTCCCTTGAGTTCTAACAGAGCCTTAACATGACACAGGGTTAGAACTAAGAATTTTTTACCTAATGTTATCTTAGCAGCTCCCTGGCCTAAGAATGAGTAGTAGCTTTCACTCATGGGCAGTTAGGCCAGTCCTGTGATACCCTATCCAGTCTCTCAGAAAAGTAAGCGACTCATTGGTTTTGGTAGTCTAGAGACTGAGTTAGTACTCCTGGGGCTACTTCCTCTCAGCAACAAAGAGAAAAAGGCTTAGTTAGATCTGGGATTCTTAATGCTGAGATCTATTTTAGGGCCTGTTTTAATGCTTTCAAAGCCTCTGGAGCAGTTGCTGTCCATTTTAGGGGTCAGTTTTTTGATCCCTGAAATGCCTCATATAATAGTGTGGCTATTACTCCAAAGTAGGTATCCACGTGAGGCAGAAGCCGGCCATCCCCAAGAAACCCCACAGACGGCAGATTGCCTCTGGTCTCCTTGTAGACAGCTGACTTCGTCCTGGAGTTAAGATATATCACAGATAAGTCACCTTTTGTTGAGAATCTGGGACTTCTGTTGAAATACCTGTTTTGCTAGAAAATTGAGAGTCTTAATAGTGTTCTTATCAGATAGCTCCTTAGTGGGGCTGCACATGAGGAGGTCATCTACACACTGTACTAGGCTTCCCCTTTTGAAGTTTGGGTCTCTCGGGTCTTGAGCTAAAGCCCTTGCAAACAAGTGGATACTGTCTCTAATGCCCTGGGGCAAAACAGTCCAAGTAACCTGTTGGCAAAGTCCTGTTTGGAGATCCTCCCACTGAACTGATAAAAAATACTGGGAGATAGAAATCATCTTGAAATCAAGGGCAGCGAACCAATCAGTGTCTCTGAGATCTGTGCTGAAATGGTACGTGGATCTGCCACTAATAGTTGAATATGTGCCATCGCCTTATTGACAGCTCTAAGATCTTGTACTAGGCAGTGTTCTGGTTGGCTCATCAGATGTTACAGTTCAGTGGGCCAAAAACTGCCCAGGTTCCTGTGCACAACAAGGAAAGAATAGCCAAGCATGTATTTGTAGTAAGAGGGTACATGAACTTCTCTGTACTGCCTTCCATCTCTTTCTATTGGCTTTTCCTTCTCTGCCTTCAGCAGCAATGAGCCAGTTCCTGAAGTGTCCTTCACATGACTTGTATGCTTTGGCTTCTTCCATTTTTCTTTTTCCTTTGCAATGAAAGTTCATGATTTTTTAGGACTGTTGCTGCTGCTTTCACAAAATACATTCTCTTCTAACACACTTTTAATGGGCCCTCTAGTTTCAGAAGCCAACCAAGGTCCTTCACTTTATAAACCAGCAGTCTATTCTCAGCTTTCATTTTCTTTTCTGAGAATGTCCCTAGATTTTTTTTGGGGGGGGGTGTCTTTGCTGGTGCCATCCTCCTGTCTGCCATTGTCTCCACCTTTACCTTTCTGAAACAGTCTTTCCCTTGGTCCCATATACCTCTATTCTCTTTCCTGGTTTTATCCTCTTCTTTCTTATTTCATAAAAATGAACACCATCTAAAATACAGTCATCATTTTCAACTTTATTATTTAAAGTCTTCAACTGGCATTCATATAATTTCTAAATGTTGTATGCTTGTTGATTTTTATCAGACTCTCTGGAAAACAAATGCTATATCTCAATCTATAAGGTGTAGTAAAAACACAGTGAATGATTATTTTTTAAAAAATTATAAGAAAAGCCATTGCCATTCATCCTCCTTCCTTTTAAGCCTCTTACCCATCATGCTTGCCGCTCTCCAAAGCAGTTCTGGCAGTCTTGTGTCTTTCATTGAGCAGTTATGACTGCCTTGATGTCCTAAATTGATTCAAAATGTTTACTTTTTCTAGTCATTTTGACATTGGGAAAGACTCAGCAGTTACACAGAGCTGGTTACTAGGTGGATGAAGACATACCGTGTTGGGACATTTTCAGTGTAATGAATTACAGCTATATTCACAATGACATCTAAAATATATTTGCATGACACATGGAACCCCAGATTCTTGTCCTAGATGCCTTGTCTCTCCTAATCATCCAATTTGTGCTCTCACAGTCATTTTTCAATCCTCTCTCCATACCTTTTTAATTTCCAAGTCCTATAAGCACGTGCTTCCCAGAGTCCTCATATTATCTTTCATTTTCTCATTACCTTCACCTGAGCCAAGATCTTTATACATACCTGACTATAGTAATTATCCTCTAACCCATTTCTCTGCCTCCTCTGAGGAATCTGCACCCAGTCATCCCCACCCAAACCCTCTGCCAGTAAATGAGTCTTGCTAGACGATAGCATCATCGCCCTGCCCAAACCTCTTTAAGTCGCTTCCCCAAATCTACAGAACAAAAACACATAAGCTGATAATCACAGCTAGCCACGGGCAAATCCTAACCTACTTTTCAGATTCATCTCCTAGAACTCTTCTGCCTTCCAGTGAAACTGCTAATATGGCCCATGCTCCAAAACACTTTGGTATCTTTGGCCCGTTTTCTAAAACAGGACTCACAACGCTTTGCCTCCTCCACTCTTCAAGCCAAATGCCCCTGTGTCTTTGGCTTAGCTCAGGTTCCACCTCCTCCAGTTCTAGCTCTAGGTCCATGCTCTCCAAAGCATTCTGAACCCAGAGTTTTTCACTTCCCCCACTCACATTCCTACTGCTTTGATTAAACCTTGCGAAGTAGATTACCTTTTTATATGTAACTTCTGGATTTGGAGGTACCAAAGAAAGCATCATATTAGGTGCTGGGGATTTAGCTCAGTAGTTCTGGTGCCTCCCTTGCAAACACAAGGTTCTGAGTTCGATTCCCCAGTATCTCCTCTCCCCCAAAAAAGAACGAAAGAAAGCATATTATCTCACAGGAAGTTTTGTTCTCTTGCAGAAGCATGCACAGAGGATTGGGTAGAGGTAAGAAGGTGCACCAAGGAAACTATTGCAGGTTAGAAAGCTGGAAATGCATGCACTAAAGAACTACATCCTAAACTGGATTTTGTAGTGTAGTACAAAGTAAAAGATAAAATGTACTTGGATTACAATATGAGCTTGCCCCATTAGGACACATTTCATGAGAAAATGTAGAAACACCGGTGATTTTAGAGAAAACAATGAGAAGATGAGCATGTCTGGAAAACAACCTTAGGATTCTATGAGATATAATGAAGTAAAACTGTTGATACTGAACTTCATAGTTTCAGCAGCTTTTCATGATAAATGTGGTTACATTCCAACTTGAATTACTCTAGTTCCCTAAAAATTCCTGTGATGGGAAATCATAATCCAATAAAAGCAGTAGCAAAGAACTAATTTTTGTAGTACCTTTTTTGAAATGATAATGAGCATGAAGATATAATCTTTTTACTTATTCAATTGCCTGTATTTATTTAACTCAGCTCCACTACCCATAATTATTCAGAATTCTATTTGAGGAATTCCAGGAAATCAGTCTAGTCACTAGGATGATTTGGATTTCCTCTGTTATATTTTCCAAGATCTTTTTCATATTAATAATTTATCTCCTGTAGGAAAAACTCCGAATGTCTGATTTGAGCATCCTGTATTTGCTAGAGATAGTGTTTTCCGTCAAAGTCTCCATTTCATCCATTGAAAAGTTCGAGGCTGTGTTCACACTGATATTTTCAACCATAAACACAGTATTCCTGTACAGTTTCTCTTTTGCTCTCTTCAGGTTTGCTTATTTTGGGTTTATTTTCTCCTGGTTTCTAAACTTACTCCACCAAATTCCCAAGTCTGGAATAATTTTCTGTCACTGCAGTCATTGAAGCATAGTATTGTTTTGTTTGCCATCTGGAACATCCTCCAGTTCTACCCAGAGGGGAAGAGGAGAAGAAAGGGGGGCAGGTGCAGAAGTTCTATTCATGAGGGTACTGACCCTCAGCAGCGGCGTGACAGGGCTTTAAAATA
>PVIR01001961.1:91384-111033 GCA_004026965.1 Petromus typicus
GCTAGTCAAAGTATGCAATATCTAAGTAAAATCTGTAGACACTGTGAAGAGGATTCTCTCAAGTTGCTTCAAGATCAACTATTACCCACTGAAGTTAACTTGCTGTCACCAAAAGGACACTGTCTAGTGAACTTACTGGTTGATTGTGAGAACCCACGAGCCTTCCAGCTCCAAACATGTACCTTCATTGGTACAAGTGAGCCATGTTTGCCCATTAGCTATTTTCCTAAAATAAACCAGGCCAACAACAGCTTCTTCTCAATTCTGGGAGAATTATGGGAGCAACAAGTACATTCTAGAAGCCTATGTGATTATAGAGTTTCTGGTGTAGTTAAGAGATTCAAATTCTGTCTTATCTAATGAATGATGGGCTTTGAAATTGTCTGCTGAACTGAAATAGTGTTATTTATAGCCTTTCATTAATCGAAGTCATACAAACTGCCAGAGTATCTGGGATAAGATTATCTTGAAAGCGGAAGCTCGAAAAATAAAAGTAGTAACTTTGTGTGGGAAAATGTATGATTCTGTTATTTAAAATTATTAAAATAACTTCAAGGACACCCACAAATACCTAAATGAATACCTAGTAATCCTATATCTCAACCCAACTTCCACCTACTACACCTACAGAGTTTGGCTACCATGCTTTTCTACATTTTAGACTCAAAAGTTTTAAATGTAATAATCTAAAATGTCCCTTTTTTCTTAATAAAATCCAAGAACGTGTCTAGGAAAGGTATCTTTTCTTAAAAATCAGTTTTAACATCACAATTTGAATCAACAGTCTATTTTTTTTGGCCATATGGTATTCAGAATCCATAGATGTTAACTGTAATAGAGAATGATACATTGGTTTTAGGTTAAACTGAATCTTGGAAAATTTCTTCTTTGTTGCAATCATTCTCAATCTGAAGAAAGAATGTGTGTAAATTATGCTTTCAAATATTGGAAAGGTGGGCCGGGGAGTTAGCTCAGTGGTTCCGGCGCCTGTCTTGCAAGTACAAGGACCCGGGTTCGATCCCCGGTAACCACAAACCATACTGGGCGTGGAGACTCACACCCAGCAGCAACCAGTACCACATACCGCAGTGCTGGGCATGGTGGCTCATGCCTGTAATCCCAGCACTCGGGAAGCAGAGGCAGGAGGATTGCTGTGATGTGAGTTGGAGGCTGAGCTCAGGGCCAGCCTGAACCACAAAGCGAGACCCTGTCTCAAAAAAAAAAAAAAATCTAAAAAAAAGGGGGGAGATTAAATCACTTATACTTCTCAGTCATAGGAAGAGGGAGAATATTTTAAACTTTTAAATATAACTTTCAAATGGTTTTCTAATTATGAGAGCAATATACACTGAATACAAAAATATGTAAATCTCACCAAGCTATATAAATCACCATCATCTCAGTGCTTTCCCCCCACACATATGAACATATATAATCAAGTACACTTACTTTGAAGGTAATTATATCTAGGTTATCCTTCTTTAGGTCACTGTGCTTCCTGCTTGTTTCCTATGCACTTTCCAGTTCATTCTTGATTATTTCCTTGGACTAATCAAATGACTTACAACGTCTCACCACGTTTGTGCAATTATTTCTCCAGATTATCTTCCCAAAAGGATTATGGCATACCAAGCTATGCCATACACAAGGTATTTTTCCTGATGGTATTATATATTAAATTTTTGACTATATTTAGACCATATACAACGTGGATTTATTACATACATTTGACAAAATGATGCTTTAATCTAAACTTCTTTGATTACTAGTGAGAGTGAAACTTTTGATTTATGTTAGTTGAATAGTTATGGTCCTCTTAGTGCTTATAATAGCCCTTAACATATTTGTTTTGCTCTTTCTTTCCTTCTTTGATGGTAGTGGTACTGGGAATTGAACCCAAGACATCCATACTGAACTAGATCCCCAGAACTTTGGTTAATTTTTTTTTACTGTTTTTTTAATTATGTGGCAGGGTCTCATGAAGTCAATAAATTGCCCAGCCTGGGTTTAAACTGGGACTCCTCCTGTCTCACATTCCCTGGTACTAGGATTGCAGGAACACATCACCATGACTGGCTCCTTTATGTTCTTTTATGTTTGTTTGTTTGTTTTGAGACAGGGTCTCGCTTTGTAGTTCAGGCTGGCCCTGAGCTGAACCTCCAACTCACATCTCAGCAATCCTCCTGCCTCTGCCTCCCAAGTGCTGGGATTACAGGCGTGAGCCACCATGCCCGGCACTGTGGTATGTGGTACTGATTGTTGCTGGGCGTGGGTCTCCACACCCAGTATGGTGTGTGGTTACCGGGGATGGAACCTGGGCCCCTGCGCTTGCAAAACAGGTGCCCAAACCACTGAGCTAAATCCCTGGCCCTCCTTTATATTCTTTTTATAACTAATGTTGTGACAGTAATGGTTTTTGCATACATTTTTCCAATTGCATAACTTTACTTTTATTTTTAATAAATTTTCCTTTCAAATTTATTCTACTCTATTTACTATACTGTTTTCATGCTTACCAAAACCCATCTTCATTTTAAAATTACTTATGTGTGCATATGTTTTCTAGAACTTTTATAGTTTCAATCCATGTAATATTTATTATACTGTGTAATAAAAGAGCAAAATTTTAACTTTATTTTTTTCTCCAGCTACTTGGTCATATACATCTCTTAACATGTTCTTTAAGTTTTTTTTAGAAATTACAAATATGAAAAAAATATTTCAGACTTGTTTTACTGCTAGATTTTTTATTCTTATTTCAGTCTCTCATTTAATTTTTGTCACTCCATATACAATTACTAGTCATGGGACAGGAATGTAGCTCAGTCATTCCATTGCCCACCTTGCAAGTGCAAGGGCCCAGGTTGGATTCCCGGTAATCACATACAACAATTCTGGGCATAGGGACTCACACCCACTAGCAATGAGTACCACATACCACAATGCTGGGCACCGTGGCTCATGTCTATAGTCCCAGCACTCAGGAGGCAGAGGCAGAAAGATTACTGAGTTCGAGGGTGAGTTCAGGAGCAGCCTGAACTACAAGCAAGACCCTGTCTCAAAAATCTAAAGAAAAAAAAAAGAATTACTAGTCATGTATTTCAAAAGTTAAGTCATGACTTTTTCACATTTAGTCTTCTAGGACAAACCTTAAAATAATTTGGCCAAGTTTCCAAAGAAAATTATATTGATGGTACGATTAGAAATGCATTAGATCCATAAATTAATACTGAAGTAACACAATCTTTTCATATTTAATCTTTCCATTCATAAGCAAAGTATATCATTTTGCTCCCTAACATTCTAGTAAAGCATTTGACTACTATTATGATTAAATGTTTTCCTACATTTTATTTTCTTAGAGGTTATTTCTACCAAATTGGAAAGCTGTTGATTTTGAAAATGATGTCCTTTGGTCACCATATTGAAATTTTCTATACTGTCTGAAATACAAAATGTTTTGTTTCCTTTCTTTTTTTTCTTTGTTTGTGTTTTGTTTTTTGAAACAGGGTCTTGCTATCTACTTCAAGCTGACCCTGAGCTCTCTATGTAGTCCAAGCAAGCCCTGAACTCATGGCAATCCTCCTGCCTCTGCCTCCCAAGTGCTGGGATTACAGGTGTGAGCCACCACACCCACCTTCAAATACAAAATTGTTAGATGTTTAAGTCTCATGTTGTTTCTCTTGCATAAGAAATTGAAAGGAGAAATGAGGATAAAAATGGATGATAGATATTGGGAAGTAGGAAGAAAGTGTTCACATGTGGAGAGGAAAAGTGAAGAAGTAAGGAAGAAGGGGAAAAGGAAAAAAGGCACCAGAAAGCAAAAATGGAAACAAAGATTGTGTAAACAAGAGAAAGAAGGGCTGAAGGAAAGGGAGATGAACAGGGAAGAGAAGAAGGACCAAGATGTATTAAGTATGGATATAAATTCCCCATGATGAATATGCTTATTGCATAAAGCAAAAGTGTACCAATAAAATAAAAGTTTTCATATATTTCTAAATACACATGATAACAAATAGCAACAATTTGGTCTCCTTTTTCTCCATAGGTTAGACTTCCTATTTCTGTTTCAGACAAAATAATATTGAATGAGTTACAGAAGCAATTTTTGTGTTCTACCTGATTTTCCCTCTATTGATCATCATTAAGTTTTACCCTGACTTTTTTTTTATATTTATGATTATTCTCTATCATTTAGGGCTTGTGATGATTAAGCTTAATTTTTACACAATTGGCTTAGGAATCACTCAGGAAATTAGTAAAGAGCCCTTCTGGATGTCTGTGGTGGGTCAAAAAAGTGTGAACCCAGGGATTTGGACTCTGGCTCCTTTTGCTTTGGCATTGTTTCTGGCCACCATGAACTAAGCAGCTTTCCTACTCCAGGCCTTTCTGCCGTGCAGCTTCTACCTTGGAGCCAGCCAGCTGCAGCCAGAACCCTCTGAGCCAAATGAAACCACTGTTAAGCTGTAGGAGTCAGGCTTTGGGTCCCAGCACAGGAAAGCTGACTAATAAATACAGAACTTCTGACAGAGTCAGATCTAAAGCTCAGATAAGTCAGCAAGTGATTTAAATAGTGATAATTCCATGATGATATTCAACCTCATTATCAGAAGTAAATCAGGGCTGCGGACCATATTTTTAAACATCGAAGCCTTTTATGTAATTGAGATGAACCATGTACACACTGATCTGATGGACTGGGTTGGGAGGAGGAAAGACTGAGCAACAGAAAATCAGTGTCAAGGAGAGATAGCGGGGCCCTGAGATTAAAGAAACTGAGAGAGAGGAAGAATAATGTCCTGATGTAGTAAGAGTCTCTGAGGAGATGGGATGGTTATTGTAGTAGAAAATGAAGTTATTCTTGAATAAAATATTTATTATGTTTCTTTTCTTCCTTATAACAAAAACAAGATTATAAAAGCACCACATTATATAGCTTTTGGTCATTTACCACAGTTATAATCGGGTTTTGTTTCTTTTTATAATAACTGGTAAATTTTTCTCTTTTTTTGACTTAGAACATGCCAATTGTTAAGCACACTTTTTTAAAACAAAGTTCATAATTGTAAAGATAAAATATGCCAGACAGTCAAGGATGTCTTCATTTTACCAAACCATGATATTTAATTGCCATGGTGATGGGTAAATATTTAATAATCATTTCATTTGGTGCTATATATTTTCTCTTTAGTTTTAGATCATTAAGGTCAAGAAATATGTCTTCTTCAATCCCAGCTCAGGAAGAATTTATGAAATTTTCTTTTACCAGTTTAATCAAACTCAGAGAACATTTTGCAAACATTTAAGAAGTGTAACACTTTGAATTATACAAAATTCAGTAACCAGAAATAAATTCTACTGATTATATTCAAAATGTCTAAATATATAGTTCTACTTTATTTACCAAAAGCTGAAAAAAAGGTGTAGTGTCTTCCACAATAGCTGTGCTTGTGTCCATCACCTGGTATGTCTATGTTAGACCCTGCTTTTGATTTCTGGTGTGATACATGTAACATTCAGCTTATGAAGGTCTTTTTTTCAGTATTGGTGGCATGTTCTTTCAATGTAAAATGACCCAAAACATAAATCTAATTCTTTATTCTGCTCCATAAGTTTTGTGATGTTTATAAATTCCTTTCAGACTCCGGCACAGGATAGTTATTAGTCCTATTTTTCAGACTTCCTTTTCTTTTAAGCCTCTGGGTACATGTTTTCCATGGGAATCTAGAAGAAGCCAAGTCAGGTTTAATTTGAAACAGAAATCATCCTCGAACAAAAACATGCTGCAGGCTGAAAATCTACCAATCTTTGTGATGAACATTTACATACACTGGTGTATTTAAGCACAGCAAGAAATGTATTAGGGAGAGAGGTCACTTCTAGCATCTGCCCGTGGGGCCAACAACAAGATGCAGAGCCATGCCCAGCTCTACTCCTCGAGTCTAAGATCCAGAGCACCCAACACATAGCAGGCACAGGGTCTGGAACGCAAGTTCCGTGGGCCTGAAGACTCGCACCGGAGGAAAGAGGAGGGCAGGATCCCCTAAGGCAGGGAGCAGCAGCACAGCAGGATAAAGCCTGGTTGTCCAAGTCCAAAGGCCATTTTGGTAGTAGACATTGTCCCCTGTTAATGGGAGAGACCAGCCTTGAACCTGCACTAGCCCAGTGCTAAGCCTGTTCTTTCTAACTTTATTACTTTAGTGTATTTGCATTATAGAATTATTCAAACTCTGAATTATATCAAACACCATGCTTTTGTACAGTTACAAGAAGAAAGAGAAAGAGGGAGAAGGTGAAGAAGAAGAAGCAGGAAAAGGAAAAGAAGATGGAAGAGGAGGAGGAAAAAAAGGAGGAGGAGGAGCTACAAATGTAGAAAACTTCTTTTTATGTTGGTTACAATATTCTGTTGAGGAAGAAAATTGAACTACAGCCTATTAGATTTAGACCTATTTCCACTCAGATCTACTCAAGGAAACAGATTTTGGGCCCGTTCAGAGCAGTGTTCCACTTCCTTCTCCGCCAGAATGCGGGGCTGGAAGGAGGCCGGCCAGGGCGCCACCCCTCCGTATCTTCCTGTGGACCTCCAGGGTCCCTGGAAGGGCAGGAGTTCCCGGCCTCACGGGGTTCAAACCTCAAAGCAAAACACTGATTCAAATAAAGCTGCCTAATGCCTCCCATAGGAGGCGTGGGGCAGAGCTAATGGGCTCCAGGAGGCCCGTCAGAGCCTCAAGGATGTACCCTAATTTCCTTCTTGTGACTAACAGCAGTTCCCTGGTGCGTCACCCAGCATTTCACACGTAGCAATGAATGGTTTGTTAGCTTATCCTCCGCTGGGCTGAATAAACCGGATTCCTTCTTCAATCTGTGTTCACTTAACTTTTCCCCTATTTTCCTCAATAAGTTTTTTCTTTCATTGCATTTGGCCAGTTTTTTTTTTTTAAGTCATTCTGTACTTCAGTCTTTCTAAAGTCACCACAATTTCTCTATTTACATTATTTAATAAACCTGGTTTCCATTTTGTGGGTCTTCTCCCAACCCATTTAGAGCATATTCTTCTTTTCATCTCACTTTTCTACCAGAGAGACATTTGCAACTCTCTGTTGACCAGACTTTCTCCTTGCAATTACCTGTTTCGCGTCAACTACCTTATGACTGACAAACACTATATAAAACAGACATGAAATTATACATTTCAGCTATAGGCAATTGAAGACTATAATACAGACTAGAAGCAAGCTTCCATTTGTTTTAGTTCTGATGGTTGTGGAGAGGTAATGGGCTCTTGGTGTGTGTGTGTGTGTGTTTAAATAAAACAGAAGCAAAAGGATCTCAGATTCGAGCCCAGCTTGGACAGCAGAGTGACTCAGAAAGACCCTGACATACATATATATATATATAATTGTCTGGTTTTCTTTTTTTTTTTTTTTTTTTTTTTTTTTTTTTTTTTGAGACAGGGTCTTGCTTTATAGTACAGGCTGGCCCTGAGCTCAGGCTCCAACTCACATCACAGCAATCCTCCTGCCTCTGCCTCCCGAGTGCTGGGATTACAGACATGAGCCACCACACCTGGCACTGTAGTATGTGGTACTGACTGGGGAATCAAACCCATGCCGTTGCGCTTGCAAGACAGGTGCCAGAACCACTGAGCTAAATCCCAAGCCCTACCTTGCTATATATTTTAAAGAAATGTTGGGGACGTAGCTCAGTTTGAAGTCACTGTGTTCAATCCCTAATATGAAAGAAATGAGAGAAAGAAAGAAAGAGAGAAAGAAAGAAAGAGAGAGAGAGAGAGAGAGAGAAAGAAGAAAGAAAGAAAGAAAGAAAGAAAGAAAGAAAGAAAGAAAGAAAGGAAGGAAGGAAGGAAGAAAGAAGAAAGAAAAAAAAGAAAGAAAGAAAGAAAGAAACAAGATGATGCATTAAAGATGTAAGATAACAGCTGCAAAGACTATGCTCCCAAGCCCTCCTCCCTCCTCCGGGGAGACAGGGAAGAAGATAAGGGGTCAGAGAGGACGGAGGAAGATGCGATGTCAGCGAGAATGTAGCTCCGGTTTCCTTCTCCCTACCGGATATACAGATTACTACTGATGAGCAACACTATGAGCAGATCTTTCAATCACGCCTTTCTCTAGCTACCGATGATGACGGCAGTATTGGCTCCGCTCCCAGAATGGCTCATGTGTGGGTTCCTCTAATCTGATAGTGAGAAATAGATCTCAACTACTATCTGATATAGAGAGGTTTGTTATTTTTTTAAGTTTAGGAAATTATCATTCAATTAGACACAGTTTGTTCCATTCTGAATGGTTTTATTTTGTTCCTGGTTAGCACATCAAAACCCAACCCATGAAATGATTTAGAATTGCTTACTTTTAAAGATCTTCAAAAAGGATTCACCTACTTCAAAGAATTAATGCAGATTAAAAATATACAAAGTAAATGTATTTAGAAACTGTTTTTGAAGCAAATGTCTTATTTCTGCAATTACTTTTTTTCCCCTTAATACACAGGACAGTCATACTGAGCTAGAACCACAGCCTTTTTTCATATTTCATTTTAGAGAGTGTTTCTCTGAGTAGCCTAAGCTGAGCTTGAACTTGCTATCCCCCTGCCTCAGCCTCCCAGAGTTCTGGGATTACAGACTTTTACAATCATGTTGGACTTACAGTTATTTTCATCATTCCCTTTGTTTTAGTTTGGATGGTTTATTTTTTTCACCCAACTGCACATGGATTTTTTCATAAGTTTCTTTTAATAAACTTTGCATCTTTTCTGTAAAAAAGCTGTTAATTATAATTCAAATTAATGAGCAAAAATGTCTACCAATAAATATAATTAAAATTGTAAAAGAGAATGGCTATTCTCCAATATGTTTAAAAATTTATTCACCATGGTTTACCATTCAGATTCATTTATTTTAGCAGGAGATTTAAATCTCCTAAGATTATTGTTCAGTCAATATAACTAGTAGTAACTCCTTCTTCTTCCCTAAACATCACTAAAGTTCATGTACTATAAAGGGTCTTTTCTCTATTTAAGAACATCCCTGAGAGAAGAGATACTGTCTTATCATCTATTTGCTGTGTCATTTGCTTTATGATAGAAGGTCAATAAAAATTTTTCAAAATAAAATGAAACTTAAAATTGATATTAAGCTCTCAAGATTTGTTAATTGTGAATATCATATTAAAGAAACAAAAATAAAACTCTATTCTCTATGATAATGTAAGTCTCATTATCTAACAATACCAAAATATAGTCAGCATATTAAATATCTAACTTATTAAGGCGCAATTCAGATTCCAAGGGAATACAAGGTGTCAAAAATAAAGCTTCACTAATTCCAGCCAATTGAAGATTCAATTAGCTTGATTTGATGGAAGGCCCACATTGGGGGAGGCCTGGACCTCAGTGGTAGGGTGCTTGCCTAGCATGCTTGAGGTCTTGGGTTTAATCCCTAGCACCAGACAAGGGAATGGTGTATATTTAGAAACAGTGGTTCTAATTTGTTCAGCATATATAGACTTAAGGATGTTTTCACATATTATTGAGAATGTGTTAAATTTACATTTATCTCGATAAGAGTGAGTAAATAAAACAATTCTCATTCATCCAGTAGTATCAAGAATAAAGTATTTCAATTTGTTTCTTTTACCCAAAGTGGCTTAAAAACTTCCTTACACTGTTGAGGAAAATGAACACAATTTAACTTCCCTGAGGGTGCAGGGACATCCATATGTGCATCGGTCACTGTAGTGTCTGTACAGAGGGCTCAGGGCCTGACCCAGAGCAGCGAACTGGCTTTGTCCTTACAATCCAACACAGGTGATATGGTGCTGCCCCATGCACATTATCCACCAGCTCCACACAAAGTGCCCCAAGCCTACAACGCCTTTGCTTTCCCACAGAGCTGCTTCCCAGGCTGGTGGCTCTCACTTCTCACTGGTAACAGAGCATTTCTTTGGGGTCCTTCCCCTCAGTTTCTGCTTTGATCTCATTCAGGATCAAACACATCCATATTTCTCATAATTGTCCCTAAAACACCTCTGAATTAGAATGAAGAGTTTGGGAATTTCTGTGAGTATTGATATTCATAAACTATGGTACGTAGATTTTTCTGACATCCTTTCAAACCCCATAAAGCTAATGTTCCTAGAGCTCCTTATCTACTCTATCCATTCACCCATGCAAGAGATATTTGAGTGTTTCCCAGAGCCAGAAACACTACTATGTAATGGGTTTACAGTGGTTAAAAAAACAAATACAGTCCCTACCTATATGGGTATCAAATTCAAGGGAAAGAACAATAATAAACAAGGGCATAAGCAAACAACCCAACTCCAACCATGGTAGGAGTGTTCACATTGTGATTATAGCAACCACAAAGCCCCGGCACAATCACTGTAGTATAATTGCCTTCTATTTATATTGCATAGTACATTATAGTGTTTTCTTGTATTTTATTTCATGCTAACCACAAAAGTTAGAGAACAGGCCTTCAGCAAAGAGGAAACTGAGATTGAGAGGACTTTATCCAGTCAATGGTCCAACCAGGTCTTGAATAAAGAAGTAGCCTCATCACTTATCTTGTGTACTTTCTATTAGACCAAAGGACATAGCTTGAGACAAGTTCCATAAAAGAGCTATTTTCTCCTCAGTGTCTCTAGGTTTTATCAACTACAAAGTCTCTGATCATTTAAAGCTGGTTCATCGATAACCTGACAAGTTCGTGGTTTTTTTTCCTACCCAGAAAGTGAGTTAACACCCTTTACAGCCATTAAATAAACAATGATATTGGTCAGCATAAGTTGTGGGAGATGATAAGTTTCATGATAGAGAATGCTTTTATTTGTTCATTGGTAAAACATCTGAGCAACACTGTTGGGCAAATCACGAGGCACTAGGAAGGGCAAGTGTTGGATTGTTTGAATTAAGGTGGTCATGAGTTCATTTGTGACTATCACAAAGGGAGAATAGCAGAGGAAAAGGATAGAGGACAGGGACTGGGGCTTTTGAGGCTGTTGGCTTTATTGACAGGCTGTAGGAAGCACAGTGTTGAACACAGACCTCTGTGCATGTGCGAGTTAAGGTACATAAATTAACACAGCGGCCTCGGTGTCCCCAAGACTGGAATGAGAGGACTAAAAAGACACCTGAGATTGTTCTAGCAAAAGGAGTTTGGATAAGATCAGAGTCCTGCTTCTGTGAAAGGCAGGAAGCTCAAATTTTAAGGTGGTGTGCATGATATCAAGTATTAAGGAATATTGGAAAATATACTAATTCAACAAATTGCTTGTTTATTTCAGGACCAAACCAACATGTAATTGACTTAAGACGGCCATTTCCATTGATGTTTACAATGGTTTTAATTCACTCTTCAACTTTCAACCCATTTTTATGAACAGATTTTTATCTTCTTCCTAATCAAAAGAACCTACTTTGCCATCCAAATTTAAAGACCCAATTCAAAAATGGGCATCTGAAATGAACAGACACTTTTCAGAGGAAGAAGTAAAAGCAGGTAAGAAGCATGTGAAGATTTCAACATCACTAGTCATTCGAGAGATGCAGATGAAAACAACACTGAGATTTCATCTCACTCCACAAAGAATGGCTGCTGTCTCAGAAATAGCCAACAACAAATGTTGGCAAGGCTGCGGAGAAAAAGGAACACTTCTTCACTGTTGGTGGGAGTGTAGACTAGTACAACCACTGTGGAGATCAGTTTGGAGATTCCTCAGAAAACTACAATTAGAGGTGCCATTTGACCTGGCCATTCCTCTGCTAGATATATACCCAAAAGAATTGAAAGATTCATAACACAGTGACATATGTGCACTCATGTTTATAGCAGCTCAGTTTGTGATAGATAAATCTTGGAAACAACCCAAATGTCCATCAACTGGAGACTGGATAAAGAAGATGTGGTTCTTCTACAGAATGGAGTATTACTCTGCCATAAAAAAATCATAAGATTGAATCATTTATACTTAAATGGACATACCTTGAGAACATCCTCATAAGTGAAATAAATAGATCATAGATGTATAAATATCATATATTTTCCCTGGTATGAGAAAATGAAGATGTAATTGAGTTCTAGAATGTATATTATATATTGTGAAATAGAAAATACTCAAAGTGAAATGAGGTGAAGGGGTAAATAACAAGGGGGGAAATAATGAGATTATAACAAAAAAGAAAGGAAACAAAGCTTATTTATATAAGGGTGGGGTGTTAGGGTGTGTAGGGGTATGGGAAAAAATGAGAATTAAGTTTTTCATATACTGGTACAAATTCTCATTATTGAATGAAATCATGATGTGTATACATATGTACCAATAAAGATTTCAATTTTTTAAAAAAAGAATCTACTTTGACTGACTTTTGCCTGTTTTGCAATTCTGTATCTAATAACCAGCTCATGAGCTATGTGACGTCTATTCCCACACCTCCACGCCCTTCTTAAGGTTAACCTCATCAATGATTTGCTAGTACTGACTTACTTTTTTCAGTAAAAATGTAAAGTTATCATTGCACTTCCATGTCATTCTCTTAAAAAATGGGAAGTAGACACTGCAGTGTTAAGTATGGGATGCAGACAATGAGCTTTCTGAGGAAGACAACAGAAGTTTCTGGCGATGATGACAATACTGAGTTTTCCTTTTTGTAACATTGCTTTACTTACATGCTAATAGTTCAGATAATAGATATTTGTTGACTTCATCATAGCAACTACATCGATTTTCTTGTGTGTTGGCTCTTTTTGTTGTGGTGGTAACAGCCCAGAAACATCATATAGATTTCACTCATTACTTAATAACCATGTAAATTAGGGAAAATTTTAGCCCTTTTAAGAAACAATCAACATAGCTGGGCATGGTGGCACATGCTTATAATCTTAGGATCTTGAGAGGTTGAGGGAGAAGGGCTGCCATGAGTTTGAGGCCAAACAGGGCCACATAGTGAGTTCAAGATCAGTCTGAACTAAACTACTAAACTAAACTGGGATAGCCTGTCTCCAAAAAGATAGTAGCAGAAGAAGTAGAAGGAGGAGAAGAAGAAGGAGGGGGAGAAGCAGGGGGGAGGAGGAATTAACAGACAACAGAACAATCTTGATTTCAAGTCCTTTTCTACTCCTTTTTAAATTTATATGTAAACTACATTCTTCTCATAAAGAATTTAATATTGGTCACTTCCATGAAATAAAAAGAGGCTTATCTTTCCCTCAAAGAAGAGAAGAATCCTTAATTCAGAGAGGAGGAGTTTAAAGAGAATAAAATAAGCACTCCTGTGATCCAGTCTTCTGTGTTCTGGAAGTCAGGATAAGTGGATTGGGCATTTTCATTGCTATTTGCCCCCAGTCCCTAAAAGAAGTTTCCTATTTTCACCCCTGTTGTTAGGGCAGTCTGACCAATTTTTCAGAACAGTATCAGAGCTGAGCATTCCCTTCTTTGGGATGGGAATAGAAAAAAGAAAGAAAGGAAAGGAAAAGAGAGGGAGGTAAAGGGAGGACATAGGGGAAGGGAGAGGAGGGAGGTGGGGACACGGGAGGTGGGGAAGGAGGGGAGGGGGGACAAAGGGAAACGAGTGAGAGAACACAAAGCCATCTTACGGTCTGCATCCGCCAATAGGAAGATGGGTTGATCCCCATAAACCCCCGAAAGACATGTTTTCCCTTCACTCAATCATGTCTCAGTATCCATCTTCCACTGGTCATTTCCCAACTTCCTCGGCTCAGTCAGGGAAGACGCCAAATGGCAAGTTGTCTGGCAAACTGTTTATTTGGTCTGCTAATAAAATTGATCTACAACATCCATTACTCTTATAAAGCACATGGAGATATCACCACATTCTCAAAATTAGTATCTGAAAAATGTTCATGCTTCATGCTGATTGTGAGAAATGTATTTAATGAAGAAGGCATAGAAGGCAAAAATTGAAAAAGGTAGAACACATCAGTCATTATTCTCTGTGGCAGACACACACACACACACACACACACACACACACACACACACACACACACACACGGCAACTCTTCACCAGGAAACAAGGCAGTGAAGAACCCCGGATGCGGACTGTGTCCCCCACAACTCTGAGTCGCGCGACTGTGAGTTCCTGTTGCTGTGTCTACAAAATGGAAGTGGTGATACTTACTCACTCTGCGCTTTAATCTTTAACTTGCTCTGTGGTAAAGGCGTAATGTATATACATTCCACATCAGGTGGCAAATACAGTCCCTCCGTGTGACCCTGGCAAACAGTCTTGACGAGCTGCCAGTTATCTCCTGATCCTGCAAACTTATGAAACCAGACCTGGATCAGCCTCAGGACACAGAGCAGAGAGGTGGCGTTCATTTTCAAGCCACTACACCTACACCGGCAGGTCAAGGGAACAGGGGGGCCAGGAATATTAAGTCAGAACAAAAATTCAGGGAAGGTGGGTGTTAGTTTAGACTTCTCTCTTTTGATGGCAGGATAGGAAACTTTAAAAAGTTTAGATGTTAATATGTTAATAAACTTTCCAAAAACTTTGCAAGTTCTTCCACCCCTGTACAGCAGTACATTCATCTTTAGAGTAAAATGAACAGTTTTAAAGAAAAATTTCAGAGCGTCACTCTTCCGTTAGTTCTATCATATGCTCCTGAACATTGGAGTCAAAAGAAACCAGGAACTGTTATGAGAGAAACCCAGTCACAAACTTTCATTTTGTCCAGGAATCAAGTGAAGTCAGGATAGTTTTGCTAATTTTTAAAATAAAAAAATAAAAACAAAAAAATGAGCTCTCAGTGAGTAAACACATTACCAATTGTATGGTTTATTGTATGTGTTATTAGAATAATTAGGATCTGCAAATTTGGTATCTGGGAAATTTAATAGTCCTGTTAATACTGTAATATAAAATTACACACTCAAGTCACTTTAACAGTGTCTTTGTATACTATAGTAATATGTACTGGCATAATCTATTTTTCTGGAGTGAATTGGCTTGTAAGTAGGAGTAACTTAACTAGTTCAAGTGAATTTTAAAATATGCTATTTGCTTTTCAATTTAAAGAAAAGATTTTTTTTTTTTTTCCAAGCAGGATCCATCAGCCTGCTATTTTTGCAACCAGGATCCACCCGGCTGCTTTATATAACCCCCATCCCCACCCCCACCTATTCCACACAAGGCCTGAGCTATACTAAAATTTTGCAAAGCCTTGCATTGTTCTCCCTGACACCGGATCAGCCGACACAAAAAAGCAACTGCCAGCTCAAAAGCAATCCGGTGATAGAGCCTGGTGCTATCTAATCAAGGGCAAAAGGTCACTTCCGAACAACTGGGCAATAAAAGATTATTTCTAGCGACAAAACAGAGAGGCCTAGTAGTGGGGGGTAGCAATCGGGGAGGGGCTGAGAAGGAAGGAGGGCAAAGGGCTCCGGGCTGTGGGAGGAAGTGCATTGACTCAAGGCAGCAGACAGGAACCATCTGGCTCCCGCGAGGTCTGTTCTGAAGACCAGAGAGAAAGCCCCCTTGAAAGGGGCCAGTGACTCGGGGCTGTGTGACTCAAACTTCTGAATAATATAAAACCAGCTTTCCCATGCAGGGAAAAAATCAGGGAGGGGAAGAGGAGGGGTGGAACTTTTCCCAAATAGAAGAGCATGTCTTGGTGAAGGCTAACTAGAGAACACATTGCTTGTGGACTCGGCAGATCAATAAATACACTCTCTCAATAAATACTAACCAGATGATCCAGAGCCTAGCATTTAATTATTATTTGAGATTAACCTTAGGTTAACAGGCACGCACAGGCACGTGTGTGTACACACACACACACACACACATTCTCAAAGGATATAAAATTTTATTTACATGATACTATTGTGCTAACATCTTTCCTGGATCCAACAGGAGTTACTCTATTTCCCCACTCCCCTGCCTCATCGCCAGCCCTCAGGCTTCTAGAGTCTTCTCCCTTGTTCTTACTAAAATATATGCAAAATGGTGTGAGGAAATTAAAGGGCCCTATTACACTCAGCGCCATTGCTTTGGTCTGGAGAAAGCTGGAAGTACAGATAGTTTACCCTGCTTTCCCTGTGACCTGTAAGAGTCAGCACCAAGTAAGCTGTGTACTCAGTTCTTCCATCTGTGATATTTTTTTTACTACTGAGTAATTACCAACTGAAATAGAAAGTGCTCAGGCTGAGAGACCACTGCTGCCTGTGTGACTGCAAACATGAGATCCTAATTACAGTCATTCCGAGTCCACACAACAGGAAGCCTGGTCATCTTCGGGCGTTTTTTCCCTTTTCTTTCTTTCTTATTTTTTTGGAAGAGGTTCTTGGCTAAGGAAGCAGCTGATTTGAGATTGTACAGGATGGGCCAGAGTGCGATATACATGTTTCTAAATGTGAACATCTTTTGAAAAATGATTACTTCCAAAAATTGGGATTTGGAGTAGTTGTCTGCCAACCAACCCGGCAGCACTACAAGAAATGAAACAGAACATCCAAATGTCTACTCTTCTGAAGACAGCTAAGACTTCCTCCCAATAGAACACACTGAGGAGTTGCTTGACAGAGGAAATTTCATGTTTAAGTAAGAAGTAGAAATGTAGCTAAGGAAAACAAAGCTTTGCTTTTTGACATCCACAGAAGCAGAAGTAAAATGTTACAAGAAAAAAATCAAAGGTCATTAACTTTCATTCCACTGCACATTGATTGCTGAAAACAGGTATGATGGGTTTGGCACAGAGAAGTACCCAAAACCCCTTTCGCCAGGTGGATAGGATAAGTCCATTCGGGAGTCATGCAAAGAAGGATATAGATAAGGCCAACACTAACTGCACCTTCATGCCCAAGGGGCCACTGGAATGAAATGTACTCTGGACAAGGCCCTGTTACCTTAAAAAAAAAAGTTTAATGGTGACATGAATTTCCAACAGAATTTCTAAGAAGGATGCACACATGTTTTGGCAGAAACACTAGTCTCTTCTACCCCAGATGTTTAAAGGAGGAATGACAAATTCTGAATCTGATTATTATTTGGATTTGAGGAAAAATTAAGAAGATTCATGGAGCAAGGAGGAGGATGTACAAAGGTGTTGGAGTCAAATATCATGATTTTTACCACAAATCAAGGCTACAGGGAGGCCAGAGGTACCACTTCACACCCATGAGGATAGCTATGCAAAAAAAGAAAAAGAAAAAAACTCAGAAAATAACTAGTGATTAGTAAGGCTCTAGAGAAATTAGAACTACTGTGCATTTTTTTAGGAATGTAAAATGGTGATGCAGTTATAGAAAAAAGTGATTTTCCTTAAAACTTTGAAGAGTCATCTCATTACCTTCCAATTCTGCACTTTAATCTTTAACTTGCTTTGTGGGGAGACATCTAAAAGAACTGAAGGAAAAGACAACACAGTTGTTTGACCATGTTCACAACATATTACCCACCATAACCAAAGGATAGGAGCCACCCAAATGTCCACAAATGGATAAATAAAATTCAGTACAGACATACGACACAGTATTGTTTAATGTGTACAGAGTTTTAGTTTTAGATGATGAAAATTTCTGGAAATTAATAGTAGTGTTGATTATAAAACGATGTGAATGCACTTAAGGCCAAAGAACAGTATACTTAAAATAGAATATATAGGAGCTTAAAGATGATGTTGTTCTTTTATAGACTGGAGTATTATTCTGCCATAAAATATGATAAGATTGAGTCATTCCTACTCAAATGGATATACCTTCGGGACATCCTCCTAAGTGAAATACATAGGTCACAGATGTGTAAATATCGTATCTTTTCTCTGGTATGAAAAAATGGAAGATGCAAATGAGTTCTAGAATACAATGTAGATATTGTGAAATAGAAAATATTTAAAAGGAAATGGGATGTAGGGGTAAGTAAAGAGTGTAAAAATAATGTGATGATAATCAAAAAGGAAAAGCCTATGTATATCAGGGGTAGAGGGTTGTGGGGTGGGTAGGGCAATGGGAAAAAAATAGGAATCAAATCATGTCATATCATATTCTGGTACAAATTCTCAATGCTGAAAGTGACTATGTTGTGTATATATAATATACCGATAAAGATATGAATAAAAAAATAGTTAACATGATGTTTTATGTTAAATACATTTTGCCATACAAAAATAATAATGCATTAAGATCCAAGAAGATGAAGACAAAGAAGGAGGAGGAAGAAGAAGAGAAAGGAAGAAGGAATAAGAAACAAAAAAGGAGTTTCAAAGTCAGTAAAGTTGGCTTTTACCATCATCTCTTCATTTTAACAGCCATGTGACCCTGGGAAAAGTCCTTACTCCTTGAGGATTAAACCCCTTAGCCACAGCATGGGAGTAATAACGTTTATAATTCAGCTTTATAAATACAAGAAATACTGTAAAGTACCTGACACTTAGGAAATGGATTAACTAGGATTCTTGGTTGAAAGAAATGGAACCATGAACTGTAGTAGATTTGGGGATTTTTTGGCTTACAAAAGCAAACTGAGACCCTAGTTACTTTTAATCTGACCTGTCATTTTTCTTTGTGGTAGAGTCTCTGATACACATCCTTAAATCTGCACAACTACAATCATATAGGAAAGAATTTATTATTCCTTTGATCCCACCTCATTTTATTTATTTATTTATTTTTATGTTGAGACAGGCTCTCACTAAGCAGATCAGGCTGGCTTTAGACTTAGTATGTAGTCCAGACTGGCTTTGAACTCATGGCCTCAGCCTCTCAAGTGGTGGAATGACAGGTGTGCACCACCACAGAAGTTTCCCCTTTTTTTGAAAAAAAAATCGAGGGCAAAGACTCTGATTGGGCCATCAATGTTCACATGGTCATCCTGTGGGCCAATCACTGTGACTAGGCAAGTGAGCATATCCCATTAAAATCATCTGGTAAATGGGTATAACAGGGACATGACCAGTTGGAGAATAGGGGCTAACACAGAAGCTTTTTTTTGAGACAGGGTGTCGCTTTGTAGTTCAGGCTGGTCCTGAGCTCAGCCTCCAACTCACATCATAGCAATCCTCCTGCCTCTGCCTCCCCACTGCTGGGATTACAGGCGTGAGCCACCACGCCCGGCACTGTGGTACCGTGGTACTGATTGCTGCTGAGTGTGAGTCTCTACGCCCAGTATTGTTATGTGGTAATGGGGGAGGGGGATCAAACCTGGGCCCTTGCACTTGTAAGAACCACTGAGTGGTTCTTACACTGAACTGGAACCACTGAGCTATATCCCCGGTGCTGGAACCACTGAGCTATATCCCCGGCCCATAGAAGCTATTTTATTGGGTAACTAGGACAGCAAATTCAGGAAATGGTGAGCTACATTTTTATGTCTACAAGATAAACAGAAGCCATCTTAGATATGTGAGCAAGAAAATATCATTTTTATGTAAGAAACACATATTTTATATTATTTTAACTAACTGATGAATTTAGTAGCTTATTTGATGTTGTCATGATAAATTATTATGTACAGGATGAGTTTTTTAATAAATGAATTTATTCCTCCAAGTATTAACATTTTATTTCAATTTTTTTCTTGATTATACTGTTTTGTGAGTGAATATAAGAAGAAATTTTTGTAAACAAAAAATTATCATTGTGAAAGTAAAATTTGATTCTAAGTCTACA
>PVIR01001962.1:0-110907 GCA_004026965.1 Petromus typicus
GTGAATTTCCTAAAACTAACCAATAATTTTTAGTATTGGCGTCACTCATGCAATGTTTGCATTTTAGCTGTCACCCAATCAGGTGGTACTCTGGACAGAAATTACAACGGTGAGCTGAATGTATAATTTAATTATTTATATGCTGTCATTTTGAAATGCTTTTATGTTTCACCCTCAGATTAGATAGGCTAACCAGCTTGCTGTCTGCAAATAGAAACCAAAAGTCTTTTTAACTCTTTGATGTTGAATTTAATTTCTCCCACGATATTCCCAGGGCAAGTTATGAATTGCCATTTCCCATGTACAACAATGTCTGCCAAATTAATACCATGGAGACTTCTGAGAAGATGGTTGAGGAGTGTGCCTTTCCTACATTGTTCAAGCTGTGAGTGGAGTCAATGGTTATTGGTACCGAAAGCTGAATGAGGCAATGGCATGTATTATATTTATGAACCATGTCTTTGGTTTTGTGGCAGTACTGTGACTATTTCAGATCACCAGTGTTGAAACTCGTTGATACTGATTCCAATAAGATCCTTTGGGAAAGAAAATGTTCTATTTTTTTGCACTTTTATACTGTTTCATTGAACTTTGGCTATAAGAGTCTATTGGCTTTGACAGATAATAAATTAAATTTAGGGAAAACCGAATTTATCTCTGTGGTCAACATTTTGTTTTGTTCTTATTATTTCTCTTTGTCTTGATGTTTTTTTTGTGGAAAATCAAAAGGACTACTTTACCAGGTAAATTTAGAGCTCCCGTCCATTCTACAAATCCCTTCTTATTTAGTCCTAGCTCCAGTGGACACTTCCTTGGGAGTCTCAGGTGGGTTGGGCAAGAAGTTGGTGTGAGTCTTCCCAGGTCTTGGTCCCAGGGCCTTCTCCAGGGCTTCAGAAGCCTACTCAGTCCTTCCTCAGAAGGAACGAACACTCCAAGAACAGCCCTCAACCAGCGGGATACAGGAACTGATGGTAAATATTCCAGTTAGTTCTCCTTTTGACAAGCAGGTTTGGGGGAACTTGGCATGCTTCCCAGAGGTCTTAATTTGAGCAGCAGAGATCTTAAGTTGTCTTTAGTAACATGTTTTGGATTTTTCCTTACTCCAGCTTTGGGGGTAACCAACATGCACCCAGTTCCTAGCCTAAAGCTCTGCTTTGGGAGATTCCCAGCTGAAATACACTTGATGTCTCTGAGTCCCTGGAGCCACAGTTCTTCCCTAATTGCAGTCCAGACATTTTGCTTCCTTTGGTTCCATCAAGGTTTACTTTTCTCCTTATCAGAGGAAGAGAGTTCTGCCACTGCATCTTCCTCTGACCCAGAACTATGTGCTTCCTGAGTCTTTCCAGCACACTACCTCCCTCCAAACTCTTTGTTTTTACATAAAAACTTACTCGATTTTCACTGTATGTGAAAGCATAGATGCAGACTTTTTCAAGTAGCGCTGAAGATGCCATAAAAAAGTAAAATATCTAATTTACAAATGAAGAAAATGAGATAGAGGGAGATTAAATGATTTTTTTCCCTCTGAGTTTACAAGATTACCAAGTATCAGATAGAGAAGGCTTTCTCCTGTGTCTGGTTCTAAAAGCCCATTCTTTTAACCGTTGTATGATAGTGTCCATTCTGTACAACTCATAGACACTAAACTTATTTATCAAATACTGATAAGAAAGTCCAGAGGGATAATTTTGTAGAAGGTTATGACAAAATAGCTTATAGTACATAAATTTAGGCCTTTTTTTTTTTTTTTTTTTGTAGTGGGGATCAAATTCAGGATCTTGTGCTTGGGAGGCATGTGCTGGAAACGTTGAGCTAAATCCCAGGCCCTAAGACAAATTTTTGTCTTTGTATCAATTTATAATTGAAAAAACTTCTTTTTTTGTGGTACCCAGAACTGAATTCCAGCCCTGTGCTTCCAAGATAGGCACAGTACCACTAAGCTAAATCTGAACATTACCCCACAATTCTAGAGTATTTGTTTACATCATGAGAACTAGAGCTCCATAAATCCATTTTTGTTTTGGTTCCAGTGCTCTATACAAATTCAACTTGATAGTTATGCACTTTGTGTATTAGTTGAAATATGAAATATAGTTTGTTGACCTCAATGAGTTCAGATTTTTATTTACTTGTTAAACAGCTGATTATATTTCAAGATAATTTGTTATTTGGAAAAATTAAAATCCTAATGGTGTCTGGTGTCTGTTATAATTTAAAACAAAGTATTCAGAACAATATTCTCATATGGTTCTCAGGTGGTGATGGCAGGTAATATAACACTGCCATCGGCAAAGGGAGTTTGGAAGAGTCTGCCCACTGTTACAGCAGGCACCTTGTTAGAGAGATGTGGCCGTGTAGTGCAGAAGTCAAATCCAATAAACATGAACTTCTCTGGAGACAGGGAGAGGTTACCCAAAGCCACAAGATCTGGTTTCCATTTGGGAAGGGTGGAAGAGTTAGTAACATTTTTTTCAGGACTTAGCTGAGGAAATGAGGACTCATAGCAGTTATTTTCTGTCTGACTCTCCTTATCTTGACAAAATTAATGTAGTTCAGCTATGTTAGAATTCCAAACTCCTTAGAAACTGACTACAGCTATGTTTCAGGATTAATTTTATAAACTTAGCATCTTTCTCCTGTTGCATTTCTGAAACAGAGTTGGGGGTTTACCCATGCAAATCTTCTCTGACTTCTTATTGATATATCTATTTTATTCAAATTGTCACTGCTATTAGGAAACAACTATAGAACATTTTCTGAAGACTTCATACAGTGGTTGGTTTTAAACAATAAATAAAGATGAGCATATGCAGTTCTATTTTCTGGTTACCATTGGGATTCTTACAGCTTTTATAGTCACTGACAGCCCTCTGAGAGTGACAGCTGAAGCCACAGCAGTCCTTTGCCATCACCACTGGCCACATGGAGAAAAATAATAAAATCAGATGTCATTTGACTTTACTTGATTACCAAAGGTGGCTGTGTTATAACTAAAAGGAGATTTGTGTGGGATTGTAAACCTGCTGGTTTTGTTGGATGGGAGTATTTTCAGGCAGATATAGGAACTTCAATATGTGTATGCAAATATGTATATTCTTCTCATAGGACATTTTATGTATTTTTTATATATGAAAACCACACTTGTCATTGCTTATAGACTGTTATTTTAATTTGCTGAATTCTAATGCATAATTTAAAACATCAGCAATAGAAAATAATTTGATCATTGCATATTTAATTATGTACCAATTATGTATAGCTCCTAATTAGGATTCAAGTTTATAAATAAGTACATCTACTATGGGACTAAATATGAACTACACAATTGATCCAGCTTAAACATATGTATATTTTTTACATGACTAGTGTTGGAGGGGGAACAGATTCTGTGCAGAGTATTTCTGTGATGAAAGATGATTCTGGGTCAGCCACTTATTCAATAGGTATTTACCAATATTCACCATGTACTAGCTGCTGCAGCAGGTGCTAGGAGCACTGAGGAGTCCACTTTCTCATAGATCTTCCAGTATACAGAAAGAGGTAGAGAACAAGCAAGCAGTGGCATCAGTGAATGACTACTCAAAGTGGAGAGGCTAAGTCTGAAAGAGAGGCCTATTATTTCATAAAAGCACACAGGCATACCATGTTTCCAGCAGTCTACGTCGTAACAGGTAAGATTGTGAGTGACATACATATCCATCAACCAAAGAATGGGTAAAGAAACGTGGTATTTATACACAATGAAATATTACTCTGCTGTAAAGAAAGTTAAATTTGAGTTATTTGTTGGAAAATGGGTGGATCTTGAGACTATAATTTTAAGTGATATGAATCAGATGCATAAGCTTAAATATAACATAACTTCTCTTAGGCAAGAAAACCAAAGGACAAATAATTTTTAAAAGATAAATAACAGAAAATGGGGAGGTTGATCTTTTGCAAATGGGAAAGGGACCCAGAGACAGAGAAAGAGATAGAAGGAGAGAAGGGGAATAAAACTAATTAAGATATTTTGAGTACATGTATTTACCCCCTAAGACTAATTTAAACATTATTTTCTGAAAAATGTACCATTATAAAATTTTTAGGTACATTAATAAAACAGCAAAGGATTCAGCCTTGGCAAAGGGGTCCAGAAACATTCTCTGAGGTGATTGTGGACATTAAATCTGCAGGTGAGTTGAAGCTGAAGGTAGATAGGTATATGCAGAGTATGTCAAACAATGCTACATGGAGAAACCTTGGGTAGGATGACTGAGATGCATTCAAGGCACTTTTAAAAGGCCTGTGTAGTTAAAGAAGGGAAAGAATAAGAGGAATATTATAGAGAAACGATGCCCAAGATCTAGTCACAGGCCAAATCTACTAAGGATTTGGTTATTAATAAAGATCAATTGTTTTCAACTGGACACAGTTCAGATCCCCCCACTCTCCCTCTCCCAGCACGGAACATTTAGCAATGTCTAGAAACCCTTTTGATTGCCACAACACAGAGTGTGGGGCTATTGGCATTTAGTAGTTAGAGGCTAGGAATACTGCTAAACATCCTACAATGTCTAGCCCAGTGCAGCAAAGAAATGGTTCAAAATATCTCTAGTGTTGATGTTGAGAAATACTGATATAGACAATGAAATTCCTTTGAACAGTTTTAGAAAGGTGAGAGGGGATTGCAGGCCCAGACTTGCATGTGAGTGGCCCATTCTGGTTGTGATGTAAAGCATTATTTGAAGAGATGGTCAGAAGTCATTTAGAATGGCTTCCCAGACAAGTAGTGGAGAGATGATACGGCTTGGAGTGCAATGATAGCAAAGATCTGTTTTTATTGTTAAGGGTAAAAGTTATGCAGAAAAGATACTCTACCTAGCTCAATCTCATGTTGAAGGTAAAATATTTACATTTGTGCATTTGTGCAGGTAAAATTTGTGCACTGCCACTAAGCTAAATCTCTGCCCCTGCAATTTATATATTTACAGTGGTATGCCATTTATTTCTCTGAGCTAAGGGTATCATTTTTTTTCCAATAAGCTGAATTGGTGTCCATTCTTATAGTAGTTGTCATAGATTTAAGAAAAAATAATATTTGTTAAAGAAAATGCTGTGCATTGAGGGAGTAGCTCAGTGGTTGAGTACTTGCCTATCTTGTGTAAGGCCCTGGGTTCAGCTCCTAGCTTATTTACAGACACTTGTTGATGTTAGAGAAACACTTACTGTATTTATCTGTTTTGACCCTAAGGGCATACTGCATCCTTCTATGATTCCACTTCCTAGACATATCTGACTGGTAAACAATGGCATGATAATGATGTAAATGAATAACTAGTATGTTAAGACTGCAATGCACAATAGTATAACTGCGGCAGAAACTCCTTCCACTTTGGTTAACAGCACCTTATGAAGTCATAGAGCTTCTTTTTGTCACCAGGGACCCAGTGTTACTATCACACAATTAACTTATTGACTAATAGTCTAATGGCTTCAGAGAGGTGCTCACCTTCTAGCTAGGCAACAATTTAGGTGTTGGTAGAAACTAGCTCATGAATTTTTATTTTATTAGTCACATATTCTCTTAAGTGTAATGTTGTCTAAGCACTGCATTGTGGAAAAATACTTGGTGTAGTGCTTAAAGGGTAAGTGACTAGTAAACCATAGTAAAACAATAAAATTGGTTTACTATAAATAATCATTTCAAAATGTGCAAACTGAATGGTCTGCTGAAATAAGTGAGTTTCAGAAAACATGATTTCCAGAAGCAGTCTTGTTCTTTAAACTTCAGAATTAATAATAACTCTCAGATTTTGGTTCCTTATATTTTCCAGAAAGCAAAACAAAAAATATCTATTGTTTTATAACTCTTTTATACATCTACTGACTGATGATTGACAACATAGCTATATAAGAAAAAATATAATTAAAAGGATCTAATTTCTTGATTGTTCTAAAGTTTAATAAATTAAATTTTGAATTTTACCGTGTTTTGAAAGGCTTTAATTTTTATTTCATGATGTAAAAGCAAAAAGTAATTAAGGATTTACAAAATACTTGGACTGTATATGTGTACATAACTCAGAAATAAAAAGGAAGACTTTATTTAGTGTCTGCAGGCTTTTCTTAGTTTCAGGATGGTAATAAGGTGTGAGAAATCAGAATGCACAACTATAGAGAGATATTTGGTGCAAGGCCAGAATACACAGGGTTGAAAGAACAGGTCAATTCATGTATATTCTTTGGATTCATTTTGTAATATGATCTCAAGCTGTTTGGTCATTTTTGGGGACTGATATTCTAATTCTTAATCCAAGACTAATCATTAGAATAAAAATATTATTAATTAAAGGTTAACTGTGGAATTCAAGAGATGAAAAATACAGATGGTAAGAAAAGTGAAATGTCAGGGAAAGTTAGCCTGCCTTTCCAACACTAAAACAGATTAATTTTAATGTTTCACATCTTATTTGGAGCACTTAGAATCATAATCATTCTTCAGGTCTTGAAATCGTGTTCAGAATATCTTTTTGTTTCAATAACACTCCCAAATGTTGTACAAATCAAACTGAATTTTTATATTTTATAACCGTTAATTATTGTTTTGTGAATTTCATGTCTTTGAAGTAGGTCACCTTCACTGATGCTTCGCTTCTGAAGTGGCGGGTTAGTATTACTGACGTGGAAATAATCTGAGATTTAATTATTCTGATATCTCCTCTTGAGGAGGCAAAGTTTACAAACAATGTTATCAATAATGTCTTTTGGCAGCAACATGTTTTAAATTATCATTCTCTAAATATATATCCTATACATATTGTACATTTCCATATTATCATATTTGATATTTATAACTATAAAATATTTATCAATATAATATATCAACAAAAGGCAGTAACTGGAACCAGTCTTATGCTAAGTGAATGAATTTTTCAGAGTCAGCTACCTGAGAGGGTGCATGGTATGTCAAAGGAAAGAAGAGAGAAGAACTCTGGACTCTTTGTATAAAATATTCAGAAATTGATTTGGTATCCCATTTAAGGAGAAAATATGCCAATAAGAGAATGTATTTTTTCAGGATAAAATTTAGCAGTTGTTACTTAATAACATTTGTCATCTCTCAATTTCTCATATGCAGCAAATTAATTTCAAACCATTTTGCTCTTCCAAGTGCCTTTGTATATTGTATTTCTTTTTCATATTCTTTTGGATAACATTTGAGAAAAAATAAGACTACAACAGTCAATGATTACGTTCAGGATGGAAGACAGTTGTAAGACCAAGGAACAGGTGGAGTGTGTATGATGGAAATATTCACTTTTTGTGCCACCATTTTGTAGTTGCTCAAAAAAAATTAGCAAATGGTGGATATTGTTTCTTTACAAAAAATGGTTCTGTACTGGATCCATCTGCGAAGTATAAACATGTCATCAGCACTCATTTTCCATCTCCAAAAAACATTCCCCGTGTCCATATTTGATTTTCAAGTGCATCTGTGCACTGATGGAAGCCCTCCCAACATGCTGCCACACAATTGCAAAACCCACACATTTCTGTCTTTGAATCAAGCTTTCACAAGAGCCTGGCCTCCCCTGGGTATAAGCTTGTTTCGAAGTTGCAAAGGTCCTCTGGGTGACCCCAATAAAAAGAACTTCAATCAATGTCCATGGGAAGGTTAAGTTATTCCTTTTAGGGAGGTGATATTGTCCATAAAGTTGTTTTTTTTTTCTTTTCTACTTTGTTCAAAACATTTTCTTGAGTCTTAGAAATTTTCTTTTGATCCCCATGCTGTACTTCCCTAATTATTGTACTGGTCTTGTTGAGTTTCTCAATGACTAAACTCACATTTGAGAAAGAATGTGAAGATCTTGATATTAGTTTGGTTATTCAGAAAGTTTAAGCAGCAAAGAAAGGCAGGAGTTCATCTCAGTTGAAATCAAGCAGTCTGAATTGTAGGAGTTCCTAACATTGTGGATGGTCACATAACTTGAAAGAAAATCAAAGCATCACTAAAAATTGCTTCTCTCCACAAATACACATTCAGAAGTGAACTCCTTGGGATAAACAGAAATTTTATTTTACCTCATTATTTCCCATCCACAGAATGAGGGTTACCTTCACTCTAGAGCAAGGAGTAAGCCTCGCTTGTCATTTTTAATCAGGTTGTTTTAGGTAATTTTTGTTATGCCCCTCATTACTGAATTGTTTATCAATAGGTGCAGCAAGTGTCACTAGCTTTTCTCATCAAACCAGGTCTGACAAAGCAGCACAGTGCATGGGAAAGAGGCAGCTAGGTGAAACTAATGCCATAGATGTTTGATTCATTAGGAGCTTATTGTTAACGGGGATGTCTGATTGTAAAGGCTCAGTCAAGCAAAAGAGTGCAGAGTAATCAGTCGGATTTATAGTTTGCAGGGCTCAGAAAAAAAAAAAAATCAACATAAACCTTTGGATAGAGCAGAAACAGAAAAATCCCCTTTGGGCATCCCAACCTGGAACCAGCCAAATAAGGTCATGCTACATGAAGGTTTCCTGTTAGGTGATGGGAGATAGAGGCGGATTAGAGCCATATGGCATGGCCTATCATACCTTCTGACTTAAGATAACAAAGCCAAGCTTTGTGCTTAGCTGTTTTTGACTGACATCATCAATTTTATTTTATGTTGGTCACCTCCGGTAACAGGAAAAAATGGCCTAGGGTTGATAACACATGCTCTTTTTCTCCCCCTCTTTTAGTATTAAGATGCCTAGAAGCTAGTTTTGTGCTGTTAAAAATTTCAAAGAATTAGTAGCTTCCTCTTCTATCACCCATCCTCCAGCAACTGTCAGTCCCCCTCCCCCTTGTTTTCAGTTTGTACCTTGCAAATGAGAGGCAGCCGTATTCAGAACCAGATGTAAGGCTCCTAGAGAATGAGCATAAGCTGGTGTACTTTAAGCCTAATGGGAAGTTTTATATGCAAGGGCCTTGAACTGATTAGTATAATTCCCTCTTTAATACAGCTGTCCCTCCAGATTAAGGTAAACCAAATGTTGCAATCAGAGATTAGTGTACCTTGCCAGTTATTAACATCCTCGGGTGCTCGGCAAGCACGTCAGACGCTAATGCTGTGTATTTATTTGCTACTTCCCCACTGTAACTTGAACTTCTGCACCTGTCAAAGCATTCCAGTGAAGAGAGGGGCATTATTGGAAAGCAAAAGTTTTATACCTGTACACCTGTTTTGTTTTGTCACAGCTAGAATTTTCTCCTGGCGTGCCAAGACTGCCAGGTGCTTTAATCTGCTCCTCTCTGGTTTTGTAAAGAAAGACTGTGTGTGCTAAACTGCATTTGTTACATTCATATGCTTTATTTTGTGCAGTTGGAGACTTACTCACCTAACTGTGTGTGTGTGTTCTTTTACAAAGGAGCTGTCTGTAAAGAATGAGGTTTATTTCCCAGAAAACTCCACACCTACCTCTCCTCTGCTTTTCAGCCTGGGCTGTGTCTTTGTAGCAAGGTGGGTCTCGTGGCAGCAGTGTATTTGACAGGATATCCTGCTTTCTTGTGAATTAGATATCAAAGAAGACAAAGTCCCAGCTATCTCCAAGACCTCTGGCTCAGTTTTTATCCCTCCTCACCCTCTATCTGGGTCTCACTTGGACTCTAGGCCCAAATCTATATGATGAGCAGACTAGAGATGGTACGAACAGTGGCTTGGGTGGCCTTTTGGCCAATGAAGTTGATCTGGTCACAGTGGTCCCTGATCCTTTTTCATCTATGTGTCAGATGTGGACACATGAAGGGCAGATAATGGGAAATTTGAGGAAGACAAGTTACATTTGTAGAATAAAATATTTGTGTGGTTTCTGAGAGTCAGAAAATGCTTTTGGTGTATAAAACCTAATTTGCTAAATAACCAGTGAGGTCATGCCAGGATATGAGTTTTAGAAAAAAATATGGGTTTAAGGCTCCTAGCTATGTTTTTGTGGAGCAGTCACCTAAAGCCAATAGGGGCAAGGCCGTGTAACCTACCCCCTAAATTCTGTTACAAGACAGGAAGAAGCTGCAGTTTTCTCGCTAGCCTGTGATAGTGGAAGCCATTACTCATGCCGGGAGACATTGCTTCTGCTTCTTGTCCTATTTACCCCAGCTCCATCTTGGTATTTGCACGTTGATTGCCTGGTGGAGTTTCCACATATTACAGCTTAATTGCAGATTTTTAAGAAAGACAAAAATATGTTCATATCTCAGGAATTATGTCTTGCAGCCTACTAAATATGCTAATGCAGCACTAAGCAGGGATAAAGTTCTTGCCATACACCACAACAGTTGCATGGAACCTGCTGCCAAGTGATTGTTAATTGTGAAGCACAAGCAGGCTTTGCAATCCATCTTAATTGTCGTACTTACTTCAGGTTTTGTGATAAGGCTCGATGTTCTGTTTAAAGTGACAATGTTGACAAGGGGAAAGGGTGTGGGCCTGAGCCTGTGGTTGTGAAGGGGTTGTGCTCTGACCTGCTGAAGGTTGATATGGACAGTCTGTGAGGGGATTTTAGTTGTCATGGGGTCCCCAGGCAGTTGAATGGAGAGACTGTCTGTCCCGCTTTTTCCTGTTAGGATCCTGACACGTGGAGCATTGATGAACTCAGCACAACGTTGAATGGGAGCTTTTTGGCAGCTGAGACACTGGGGCTAAGCTGCAGGTCAGAGATAACACCAGTGCGGATCTCCTCCTGCACACAGCTCCTCGCGCGCTTTCTTCCCTCCTGAGTGCAGGAAATGGCTCGTGTTTAATGCGTTCACTTTTCAGTTTTCCTTTCTTCTAAAATGGAGCTTGACAGATTGGACATTTCAGCTCCCCTTTTCACCACCTCTGTTGTCTACCACAGAAATGTTCTTCAGGAAGCAGGAGTTAATCTTGGTGAGGAAATGATAAGGTGATTCTTGATTTTCAGAGGAAAGCAGAGGGACAGGGCTGCCCGCTTGCAGCACATGCATGTATTGCTGCCCATCAAGGTTTTCCTTAGCCTCCTCTTCATATCTCTTTCGTGCTGACTGGAAGAGTAACAGGGTGGAGAGGCCACTGCCCAGACATGTGCTGGCAAATGGTATGCACCAGTAATGAGCGTCAGAGGAGAGGAAGGACATATCTGAGAGGTATCATTGGTCTTTACAAAGTGTTTTCTCCAACATGAAGGAGGCTCTAACGAAAGGGTGTGTCATTGCTCACATCAAAATGCCTGGGCATTGTTTCACACGGAGCCAAGTTTTGCAGGTTTCCGAGATGTGGAGAACAAAGAGAAACTGCCAACAAAGAGGTCCTCTAATCATCTTTGGCCAACATCCTGTGTTCACGAAAGCAATGCAGAAAGAATTCTATCTAGTTTTTATATCTATTCTGAGCTTGGGCACTCAGAGTGCATTTAAAGGAAACGTATTTGAAATGGATCCATATGTCGTATTGATTCATGATTGTGAAACTGTTACATTGCAACCACTCCCAGACCAAGTCAAGTTCTGAATCAGGGTTCACATGTATGTTTTCAGTGAGATACGAAAGTTGAGTTTATGATGCCCTTTGAAGAAAAAGATGTGTGTGTATGAATGTATGTGTCTGTGCATGTGTGTGTGCGCGCGCGTGTGTGCACATAAGTAGAGGGGGTAGGATAAGGAAAATGGAGTGAAAAAAAGGAATGGAAATGATGAGGAAAACTTTCATTCAAGGTTCAGTAAACATTGTAAAATAAAAGGGTTGTGAGTGTAATGTGTACTAGCAGGACAGTCCCAGAGTTAACATCTTAGAAAGAATGGGGGCTGTTGCCCTTCCATGTGTCTTACCTCTCACCAATTTGGTGATTCTGCTCATTCGTTTTATGAGGGAATAAAAGAAATGAGGAGAGGGGCCAAAGCAGAGGAAGAGAGAGATAGAGGCACACACAGAAACAGAAAGACAGAGACAGAGAGAGAGAGAGAGACTGAGAGAGGAAGAGAAAGAGAGAGAGAGACTGAGAGAGGAAGAGAGAGAGAGAGAGAGACAGAGACAGAGAGACAGAGACAGAGAGAGACAAAGAGACAGAGACAGACAGAGACAGAGACCTAAAAACTCCATATGTGCTCTAAGAGTTTCCCTGGTTAGCCATGGTGCCTTTAACAAATCTTATACTTCTCTTGGGGGAGCAATTCCTAATATATTTTCTTGATATTCCTCAATCATATTTGAAAGAGGTCACTTCTCATATGGATGATGTTGATTTCTTATTTACTACCTTGTGACAACTGGAAAAACTGAAACTGAATATAAATGGTAACTTAGTGTGATTTTGTTGATTTTTTACAAATTTTTGCCCTTCTAATGGGTCAAGGACAATATTAAGTTGGGCTTTATATACTCCTAAGCACTTTTTTTTTCCTAGTACTAAGGATCAAAATCAGGACCTTGTGCTGTCCAGGCAGGTGTGGTGCCACTGTATTAAATCTTTGACCCTTCTAAATAATTTTAACTATATCAAGATATATAGTATCTAGGTTTTTAGTCACCTTGTCCAGTTGGTCTTGAATTCACAGGCTTAAGTGATCCTCTTATGCCAATGTCCTTAATAGCTTGTACTACAGGTCTATTTCACTAGTTTTTTTTCTTTAAATAAGGACACTTTTTCTTACATTCCTGATGGCCTTTTGTGAAGACATATTTTCCCTTGTTCATATTCTTAATCTTTCTTTTCTACTTTAGTGTAAGAATTATTACCATAAACAATACCACAATTACACGAATATTTTTTTCACATAGTTGTTTGCCTTTTGTCTTTTGTCTATAAGACTTACTTGCTATAATTTTGTGCAGGGCACAGGGTCCTTTGTGTGTTAATTTATGTATTAATAATGACAAGTACACATATCTCATTCATTTTTAGTATGTATTTGTATTATTTTCTTTTGGACTGCTATATGTATTATATATATATATATAATATTAGAATGATTAGATATAAATAAAATTATGGGTGAGAATAAGCTCATCTATAATTCCACAATGTACAGTTAAGCATTGTTATAATTTAGTTGTACCTTTCTTTCTTGAATTATTGTTTTATATATTGAGAATACATGCATCAATGTATAATTTTCAAATTGTTTTTTTTTTCTTACCCAGAGATCCAGTAATTTAAGTTGTCTCTTTTTCTACTATGAAGATGAGTTTCAAGTGTGATCAGTGTGCAATAATATTTTAGAATCTAAAGCTAGATCTGGCTTGTATTCTGGGAGGTAAGCTATGGTCTGTACATATTGTATTTTGATCTTAATATGCATTTTCCTGTTCTAAATCAGTGTTTTATTCTTTGATCTTTGCTAATGCTTCTTTTCAAGTGTGAAACAAAAGCAATAATCTAAAAATAACTAAAGACTACTACCCTAGATTTTAAAGTAGTATGAGCCCATAGTTGGATACCTTTGATTCTTAGGTAAAAAGTTATAGTTTTTTTTTTTCCCCCGTTGGTTTTCTGCAAATGGGCAATGTGGGAGTAAGTTACATAGTGATGCTATTTCATTTATTATAATGAAAGCTCTAAATTGTATTCTTTTAAATTTTTATTTTAATGTGTTAAAAGTAAATATTAATGAAGAAAATATAAAAGCCATCTATAAAAATGTTTTTATAACAAAAATTATTAGAGAATAACCATGGTAAATATGTTTGTGTCATGATCTTAAAATAATATACTTTCAATTGCTAATTTATCTCTCAAGCTCATTTCCTAACAATATATATCTATATCTTTCTTTTTGCAATAAACATTTTAAGTACTGACAAAGTATCTCACAATCTGTATGATTTTGAGCAATTTCTTCTTATTTCACAATATTTTTTATTCTTTTTGGACTTTATTTTCACTTTCAGTTTCTAACACCAGAGAGATGATGCGATATTTACAAATGTGTAGATTGTTATTTCACTAAACAATATGTTCTTAAGGTACATCTGTTTACCTAGAAATGTCTCAAGTTTATCCCTCTTTTGTGGCTGAATAGTTCTCCATTATATATAAAATACCATCTTTTTATCCATTCACCAATTGATGGGCATTTGGGTCATTTCCAAGATTTACTATTTCAAACTGTGCTGCTAAAAACATGGATGAACATATATCACTGTGGTATTTTGCTTTTAATTCTTTTGGGAAGATATTCAGAGGGGGAGAAACTGGGTCAAGGGAGGTCTCTAATCCTAGATTTTGAGAAATCTTGAAGTCAATTTTAAAATATGTAGGGACAGGCATTATTATTACAATATTTTTTCTGATTTTTTTGTTTGTTTCTTTGTTTTTGAGACAAGGTCTCACTTTTGTAGTTCAGTTTAGTCCAGAGCTGAGCCTCAAACTCACATCACAGCAATCCTCCTTCCTCTGGCTCCTGAGTGCTGGGATTATAGGCGTGAGCCACCACACCCGGCATTGTGATATGTGGTACTGATTGCTGGTAGGCATAAGTCTCCATGCCCAGCATTGTTGTATGTGGTTACCAGGGATTGAACCTGAGCACTTACACTTGCAAGGCAGGTGCCAGAACCACTGAGCTAAATCCCCAGTCCTTTTCTGATTTTAAATAATGTCTTCTCTTCCTGAGAGCACTCTCACTCACTATTTTACAACTTTCCATTTTTCAGTAGGCAAAAAGGAAGCAAATATAGTGGGTAAATTCTGATAAATTAAACACGAATGGCCTCAGTTTTAACATTTGATTTTTTTTTTTTTAAGGTTTTTGAGACAGGGTCTTGCTTTGTGGTTCAGGCTGGCCCTGAGCTCAGCCTCCAACTCATATCACAGCAATCCTGCTGCCTCTGCCTCCTGAGTGCTGGGATTACAGGCATGAGCCACCATGCCCGGCACTGGTATGTGGTACTGGTTGTTGCTGGGGTGAGTCTCCACACCCAGTATTGTTATGTGGTTACTGGGGATTGAACCTGGGTCCTTGCGCTTGCAAGACAGGCACCGGAACCACTGAGCTAAATCCCCGACCACTAACATTTGATTTTTGAGGAGGAATTTTTCTTTCTTAGGCAGGAATGATAAGAGCAAATACATTGTTCTAACTTTGTTGAGGAGTGAATGTTGAATGTAAATCAGGAGAGTTATTTTACTTTCAAATAGAGCTAAACAAGTTTCTTTTTTACTTGAAATTATGTGCTTTGACCAGTCTTGGTCAAAGACTACTAAAATAAGCATTAGTAGTTAAGTATAGAGATATAAGAGAAAGACAAGGATCAAAAGTACAAGATATACTTAATTCAAATGCGAGATCTGTAAAAGTTTTTAACATCTACTGGATGTGTGGACACTGAACACATGAAGTATATAGAAATTAAGAAACAGCATACCACAGTTATCTTGGTGGTTTTCTCAATTCAATTTCAGATTGGGTGTGTTCTAGGTAGTTTTTTAATCAGACATCACTAGAGATGAATTTTACAGATAGACTTGGACAATTTTTAATCCAAAGACAGGGTATACCATCGATGATCTGTGACATGGAAATATGGAGAACTTAAATGAGTGCTATGTGAGCAATTTTCTTGGATTCCTGAGTGAGGTTGGTGAAAAAGTAGGTGTTATGACTCCACGAAGAAAAGATGAGTGTGTGCTGGAGACAAGAACTTGTGTGGTTAGGTAAGCCAGACTGTGGAGTGGCATGGAGCTTCTAACTGTGACTGAAGATGCAGCCTGTCTGCTAAAGGTGTTGACCAAATAATTCACAAAAGCTGGAAAACTCTTGGTAGGAAACAGGAAAGGGATGAGGAAAGGAAGAGAGGAGAAGAAGAAAGAGAGAGAGGGACAAGGGAGGGGCAGTGAGAGGGAGGGAAAGAGGGGGGTGGGGACAGAATCTCTAGCCCATTTATTTTTGTCTATTATCTATCTGTCCACCATCTCTCTAGCATTTGTCTATTGTTGTGGTGCTCAGAATTGAACTCAGGGGCCTTTGAACTATGCTCTATCCCCAGACCCCTTTACATCTTTGAAATTGAGACAGAATCTTGCTAAACTGCCTAGACTAGCCTCTAACACTGGTCCTCCCTCTGGCTTTGGCCTCCTGAGTAGCTGGCATTGTAGGCAGGCAACGCTGCACTTGACATATGTGGAGTTTGATAGCGGCACATTACTGATAAAAATGATATTGTTCAGATTGTTTAACTTACATCTGTATATTTATATTTATTTGAGCAAAGGGTGACCTGAGAACAAAAGCTATAAAAAACTATATCTATTAGAATTGGTAAGAAATAATTTTTTAGCTTAAGTGATAGTTTATGAAGAAGGGTGTAAAAACTTCAGGTTTACCTAGGTTTTTTTCAGGGGGAGGTGTGAAGGTTCCTGGGGATTGATATCAGGTTACATGCTAAAAACTCACTCACAAATTAATCTTTAAGTTCAGATTTTATTTCTATTTAAATATATTGTGCCTACTTTATAAACTACCATCATTTTTAATTTAGTTTCACATCTATATTATTTTCCTATATTTCCCCTCCACACTCTGTCTCTATCATATCTGAAAGCCAGTCAAGACATACCTGCTCATGAAAAGTTGAGAGACAGTTCTGTTTATAAACCCTTATTATTTATCATGGTGGAAGGCAGAGCTAGGATCTTGTATTTAAAGGCCATGTACAGCACACCCTGCCTGGTGTCCTGCATCCACACTTTGTCCAGTAAATTTTAATTGATGTTGATGAGTGAGCACATGTCACTAACCAGAACCTCCTGTCTGACTTTGGGTCTTCCGAGGCTGTGAGCTGGAATGGTGCCCTGCTGTGGTGACTCCTCATGTTTTACATACGTGAAGGAAAGCTTTTCCATATTCCATTTTAAAAACAATTTCACTGATGAGTTTAGAATTATACATGTGTTGCTTATATTGATTATTCAATATTTTCATGATTGAAAAAATTAAAATGAAAATTATATTATTATATATTACATATATGCCCAAGAAGCATGTATACATACACTACACACATGTACACACTGAGAAACATGGAGATTTTAAAAAACCCAGGAAGTTATTATTTCTATTTTAAGGGAATTCAATCTAATTGGATAAAAGAAGTAAAAAAAAAATCTTTAGATTTGGCTATTTATGCTCAGCGTTCATTTATGAATAAATATTTGTGAAATATTTACCAACTACAAAGATTCAGAAGTCTCCATTGGCTCCTCTGACATGTTTTATTTTAATAACAGAGAAATGAACCAAAATATGTTTATGTGTATAAAGCCTGGGACTATTAGACACCCCTCAGAAAGCTTTAATCTAATGGGTTAGGAATAACTATGATAGAAAAAGATGGTTAGTTTCAGATGAGAGATGTTATGGTTTAGATCTATCATGTACCTGACAGTCTCATATGTTTGGAAGGTGATTGGGCCATAGGAGCATGATGCTGTCCAATGAGTTCAGCAGTTCATGTGCTGTTAGAGAATGGGTCCTGGTTGGAGCAGTGGGTCACTGGGGGTGTGACCTGAAAGGATTTATTCTTGCCCCAGGGTCCTTGCTTCCTAGCTGTCATAGGGTAAGTAACTTTCCTCTGCCAGGCACTCCTTCATGTCACTTCTGTCTTGGAGGGAGCTGACCATGGACTGAATCCCCAAAACACGAGACAAAGTCAACTTCTGCTCTACACTGTGTATTGGGTATTTTGTCCTACTGACAGGAAAAGGCACCAACGTAAGGGCCAAAGGAATGCTGAAATCAAAATGATAAAAATATCTATCCTTCTTATTACATGTTAGGATATATATTTTATTCATATAGCTTCACTTGAATCCTCATAACATCTTTCTAAGGCAGGTACTTCCTATATCTTGCTTTCTTTCAACTTTCTTTTTTTTTTTTTTTAGGTTTTTTGAGACAGGGTCTCACTTTGTGGTTCAGGCTGGCCCTGAGCTCAGCCTCAAACTCACATCACAGCAATCCTCCTACCTTTGCCTCCTGAGTGCTGGGATTACAGGCGTGAGCCACCACTCCCGGCACTGTGGTATGTGGTACTGGTTGCTGCTGGGCGTGAGTTTCCACGCCCAGTATGGTATGTGGTTACTGGGGATTGAACCCGGGTCCTTGTGCTTGCAAGACAGGTGCTGGAACCACTGAGCTAACTCCCTGGCTCCCTTTCAACTTTCCAGCAGGAAATAACTACGTATTTTTGTGAGGTAGCCAATAGTGGGCACACAGCAAGGACCTGGCAATCCAGTCCCAGGGCTAGAGATATCAACCTTTGTACTCCCCACTTCGTAGATCAATGGAATGCAGGAATTATGTTTGATTGAGGAGGGTCAAAGTGGCCTCATTTGAAAAGGAGAAACTTCACTTCAGTCTTAGAGATTGGAAAGATTGTGAAGGATGGAGATATAGGGGTGTGAGGGTGCCAGTCTGAGAGCCTGAGAGCCCTAGTATAGAAGCAAGAGCTCAGCTTGGGTGCAGCCGTGTTCAGTGGGGCCTTGTAAAGATGCAAGGGGTGCAGATGAGCATTGGGATAGTTGGGGGCTGAAAAAGAGAGGGAGACCCAGAAATCTGGCCTAAATTCAGTAGGAGGGCAGTATCAAATGAAATAAAAGATTTATGAAAAAAATCCCTAGAAATACATATTAATAAAAGATAATCTTATGAAGAGCATTTCAATTGACAAAGACTTAGGTGAAGTGGATTTTCAACTAGGATCTGAAGTTAATTGGAATGGAGTTGAGCAATAGAGCATCAATTCAGAGTCCTATGATTCAGATAGTAGATAAGAAGCCCCCACATGAGTAGAGCTAAGGAAAGATGACTTTCCATAAATTCAAGGGTTACTGAGGGTAGTCTCAATAACGGACTGCCCCTGAAGAGCCTTGCTCACCTCAGTTGTCTCCTTCTCAGTGAATGGCTATGTCCTGCCTGCTGATTAAGTACAGAACATGACAGTAATTTTTAAGGCCCTCTCTCCCTTCTCACTCCAACTGCATTTTCACTCCTGATGGCTGTCTTCGTCAGATTTGCCAGCTGCCTGATCAAGTTGCTCCTGTTTCTCTACCTTGCGAAGGCTGACTGCTGCATTTAGAAGAAGCTGCATTGTTCAAGCCTCTCAGATTTCCAGCCTCATTTCCTTTGGCTTTTTCACTGTGCCAGTCTTTGTCTTTCTTGTTTCTTGCTGCTTGCTACTCAGGGCAGTTCCACTTAATTTTTGAGTGTTCCAGTCTTCAAGCAGAAAAGCAACTCAGAGAGGTCAGCTTCAAACAGCCCTCCATTGGGCAGCCAGCCTGAAGTGTTATCTCCATGACTGTTTTTACCCTTATTTGCTTTGAAGTGGGTCACTATTTTCATATTTAGAATTATTTTTAAATCGGTTTTTATTTTTTATCAGTTGTATTTTTCTTGTAGTGCTTACAGTATTCAAAAATTATGGGAAACAGATGTGTCTCCCTGTTTCCTATTACCTGTCTTTTATTTTGCTCTTTATTTATATCTTGGCTTTCTCATGTAAAATAAAGCATTTGATGTTTAAGCTCAGGATAAGTCTTCTGCAAATGGAAAGGAGACCAAGAGATGGATGGAGAGTGGAGAAAGAAGAGGGATACAGGACAGGAAAGGAATCAGAGTGTGTTATGTACACATACCCAGCCCTTGTAATGACAGCAATAAGTGTGTACTGAAAACATGCACTAATAAAAAAGAATAATTTTAAAAATACAGTTATTTGAAACAACATGTATTTTTTCTATTTCTTTTCCCAGGATAACTTAGGCTCAAGGACATGACTTATTTTGTATTATCCAGTGTTGCAAACTCACTGCCCAGCAAGGTGCTTTGAACATAGTAGGTCTCAAAAAATATTTGTGAAATGAAGATTAATGAAAAGAGTGAGGGTGAGTGATGGGAAGAAGCTTATCTTTTATCTTGTAAATTCTGTAGGTTGTGAAATAAATCAGGAGGATTTTTTCCTAACCCTGTTCTGTTTCAACAGTTAACTAAGTTGCTTTCTTCTTGAATACCAGTTTATTGATGGTAGGTAGGTGGACTAAAAGCCTGTTGTTTTGCAGGGGGAAGACAAGCCTGTGATTTGAAAGAAAGAAAGAAAGAAAAAAAAAAAGGCCTCAGTTAATCCAGTGGTGGGTGAGAGGCCAGCCGGCATACTCTCCGGAATTTAGACAATTCAGGGAGAGGAACACTGTGGCACAAGTGCTGGGGAGGTCAGAGGAGTCCAAATGTGACGCGCACAATCACTTGGGATGTTTTCACTGTTTTACACTATTTCTTAGTGACATTTAATTTGAATGGGTAACGACCTTGTTTTTCGGTGCCATTCACAGCCAGTATAGGACTGTTCCTTCAGCAAATATTGGCATGTTATGTTGAGTATAATTCTTAGGCGTCTTAAAGATGAAGTTTACAAATTTATTTTTTCAAGTAGAAATAGTGATTTCAAGACAATCAAGAGGTTGTAGGAGCTATTTATTGTCACTTTTTAAAACAGCTACCTTTCTGGCATATAAGCAAGTCAGTAAGTAGGCAGCTGCCGCAGCTTTCTTGGAAGGAGTTGACTGTTGTAGGTATGGGAGAATTCCTTTGGCTAGCCCTAGCTTTCCTGTGCTTTTCTTGCACTTGTATTGGCACAGTTGGTGGATTTTATTATTAGCAGTGTGTCCTACAAGCCATTCATTCATGGAATATGGCCCTGGGAGAAGAATCTTAATGTGCAAATAAAATTATTATTGTTTTTCATTGGCTTCGGGGACACTGCACACAATAGAAGAACATCCCTAAATAGAAAGACCTCAATTCAGAAGAAAACAAAAACACAAACCCAAAACAAAGACAAGGTGAAGAGAAGCGTTCTCAGTGGATTAGTCGGAACTGAGAAATGAAGACTGTTTTGTGCAATGCTAGTTGCCTTGCCAGTCTGAAGCTGGCACTGTGGGCTCGCTGTAGCTGCTGAGCCTGAGCTGAGGAATGGAGACAGTTTGCTTCGGTTTTATTGCCGAGCCTCACCATGCATCTCAATATGTTTTTGATTTTGTATTTTTAAAATAAGGTGCATGATCTCAAAAGGAAATCATTCCAGGAGATTTTTTTTTTTCTTTTTCAAATAGACAATTAAAAAGCAACCCTGGTCCTGTTCCAGAGATTTTTCTCATTTCTTAGTACAGCTGTTATTTAGGCACAATGAATAGTGTAATGGTGTTATTAGATATTATCATTTTTATTTTATTCATGAAAATGTGTGGACACACCTTATTTGTATTCTTCTCAAGGAAATGTCCTGGAATGGGTTTTGTCCTGGTTCCTTTTTGTGTATGTCATAAGGTGTGTGTTAGAGTTTAAGTTCCTCGGAATAAGAATAGAATTTTTCTTTTTTTTTTTTCTATTTGGAGTGTAGAACGATTCTGAAGAGTTTGAATAGACTATTGTTGCTTGTTTTCTCACAATGCTCCAACCCACCGAGTCCCACTGTGACACACTTCCTACTACCTCCAACAGCAGATATTTATATTTCAAATTAGAACAAAATATAATTAATTTTCCTCTGAAAAATTTTTGGAATTTTGTTGTTCATGATCTATAAAGTAATTGGATATACCCTAGGCTATCACAAAACCGGAGCTGGGAATCACTGCTTTAATGATTAGCATTTTGTAAGCCTTCAAAAAATATTAAAACCAGGATAGATTGTCTAATTTCTGGTGGGTGGATTCACTTTAGTATAATATAATTTGTTAACAAATGCTCAGGGAGGAGATTGTGGATCCAGAAAGATGGTTTTGCAGAATTAATTTGGATAAAAGCCTTCTGCAGTTGTGTAGTGGGGAAGAAAGGATGAGGTGACTCAATTAAATGACAGGAAAATCTCCAGAAAAAAAATTTTGTCTTAAATCAATTCAATCCTAACAATAATGTTATCAACACTGAAAATTGTTAATCTTGTAATGGATGCACAATAACTTTAGGAAGTATTCTTTTATTGAGTATCTTTTGTATGGCTTGCTAGAATGAAGTACTGAAACCAAATATAGCTTTCTTCATTTTAAGAGTGATGAAGTTCTCTTCCAGTTTTGAGAGAGTATCTCAGACGAGAAGCATAAAGGAAGTAATTTGCAAGAAATTCACCTACTGAATTTGTGCCTGAAACTTCCTATCTCTACTAAATTCACCTCTGGCGCTTGCTTACTCTAGCCATAGTGACATGCTGAGACATTCATACCCAGTTCTTCTGGGCTGCTGAGCCGCTTGCACAAGCCAGCGGAGAGTGAGTAGGGGTGGAGCAGGTCCCAGGCTTTGAGTCCCATTCAGTAGTGAGTCTTTGGAGCTGGGACTGGGTTGTGCCTGAAGAACCACTGCACAGCTCCTAATTGGTACTGCTGAGCAGGAAGGCAATTTGGTCCCTGTCCACGTTCAGAGCTGGGCTGAGCGCACTGGTCTGCATTGAGAGCATTCGGAATCCATCAGTTTGGTGCTAGATATGCTTTGTGGCTTTCTGGGATATACTTAGGATGTTTTTGTAATGTTTACATACACAGAGTTTACCATAGATCTACAATTATATATACAGTTTGAAAAGAGATTTGAGAAACTGAGCAGGTAGATGGTGAGAAGTAGTGCTACTCCGAAGATGTCTCTGTTTGCTCCTACATGCGCCTTTTGGCAGAGATGTCTGGTCTGGGCTTCCTGAGCTTCTGGGCTGGTGGTCTGCAGGATAACTGCATTCCAGAAGGTAGGCCGGGCTGCCCCGGAGACCTCTGGAAGGTACTAGTGTAGCAGATATTTCTCCAGCTTTCCAGGGGAACACTCCCACTTTGGTGAGTCCACATAGCTGGAATCTATTTTCACTACAATTTTTCTAAGGGATAATGCCAGTTTTCTTTAAAAGAAGATATGTAGAAGTTGGAAAGGGATCCTTTTTGTTAATTTTCCTTCCTTTATTATCGTCTAGAAATAAAGGTGCACGTACGAGTGAAGACTCACAGTGTCCTAACAATGATGCTGTGTCCTTGAAGAGTTCAGCTGCTGTGTGGTTTTCCATCAAAGAAAGACTTCTCAAGTTTCTTTTAATAAAAATTAAGTATTTATTTATATAATTTATCTCCTCACTCTTTCTTATTTTTATACATGTGTTTATATGGTGGGATCTCCTTGGACGTCAAAATGAATTTCAGACTTAAACGAGAGGACAAACTAGATAAATTCATAACAAATAGTACTTTCTTTTATCTTCCAGAAGGACCCAGACGGGAGCAATGCGACTCTTTTGATTGGTTCCACTCCGCTTTGGACAAGTTACGTTTTCATTCTGTGGCTCAGTCCCTTTGTACCCCATTCTGTTGTCTCTGAGGTCAAGGGTTTGATCCTCTTGTGCGTCAGTTTGCTGCATTTTTTCCTAAGAACGCACCGAGAACTGGGGTTACTAAGAAGTGGCGGCTGTGAAGAGGATCGGGGCACACTTAGGTGGCAGGTGAAAATCCAGCCGCGCGGCTGGGAAAATAGAGCTGGTGCGTGACTGCCGCTGTGCATCTGGATCGAACGTGCCCCTGACAGGTCAGCTCCTGCCTCAGCCTCCCTGCATCTGTCCGCTCATCTGTTGAATGGAGATAAGATTTAGTGCCTCTCTACCTCACCAGGATCTGTGAAGATTAGATAACGGCTGTAAAGTCTTTATACAAAGGTACACACATTGTCGTAAACAAGGAGATCAGCCACCAGATCAAAAAGAAACTATTTAAAGGACCCCCCCAAAGTGTATTGTCTACTCATTCTGAGTCAGTATTCACAGTTCGCAGTCTAACTCATTCTGAGTTCAGTTTGGTTGGAAAAAAAGTTAGGTGTGTTTGACTACTCTATTTATGAGGTTAAAAAATCGTTTGATAGTGACTACTTGCATTAATAAAAACAAAATGGCCTTTGAGTCTGAAGCAGGTTTTATTGGTAAAGGAGGCGAAAGGGAAAGTCTCTAGGAACCTATGTGCCACTGAGGAAGATTTGCATGTATTTGATCTGCAAGCACGCCTCAGTGATTTTCACAGTGTACCTTGGAGTTTAAGTTGTAGCAAAGAGAAGCGGCCGCGGCACAGAAAGTAGTCCTCGCTCTCCAGCTTTGGTACAGCCCCAGCGACAACTTCATTTTTAGCGTAAAAAAATCCTCTTCACTTAATTCAGACAGTGACCTGCAGGCCTCGTTCTGACTGAAGGAGCCATTCAGAATACTTTTAGACAAAAGCAGGGCTTTTTCCTAGCAACCAGATCAAAGCCAAATCTCCCAGAATAGCTCCCTCCCAGGTTTCCTTTGGAGCATAGGTTCACAAGGATTCTAAGGCTCACGGTCTCCAGTTCAAACTGTTCTTTCAAACTGCAGTGGAAAAGAAAACTCCTGAGGAATTTTCGCAGACTGAAAGCTGGCGGCGAGCAGTGCAGCAGCACTTCATCTCGGGAGAACACGGTGATCTTTTGGAGCACCCCTGACTTCGTTATCGCCTGCATCTGCGTGTACGTTCTGCTGGACTCCCAGAGAATGACGTCTCTGTTTCCGCTCTGCCAATACCTAGTATCAGCTATGCCCAGGAGTCGGCTGATGAAGGCTTCCTGTTTGTTTTGAGTCACTGTGAGAGTGATAAATATACTTTAGCTTTCTGTGTAGAGGGGAAAGAAACCAGCTGCCCTGAACTAAAGAGAAAAATGCAGAGATTCCGCTGAAGGGCCCTGTTATCATGGAGTTCCACGGACAGCATAAAAATGAAAACTATAGGCCCGGGCAAAGTAAATAATTTCCGTATTAAAGCATCTTACTGCTTGTGGAGGCGAAGTTGTTTGTCTTTAATCATTTAGGCGAATCATGCATTTTTCACTTTTAAGACTAACTCAGCTTTGTTTAGAAATTTTTAAAAAAATATAAGCTTCCACTACAGAGTGATGGTGAGCTATATAAATAAACAGTTTCAGTTGTGGTTGTTTGATCTGACCACAAGCTTTTAATACCATTTTTGCATGAACATATAATGCTTCTGGATAAACAGTGATGTTTACATCGTTCAGGGCATCCACTGCTGGATGGAGTCATTTCCATACGTGATTATTTGGATACAGAGTAACCCAAGAACAAAAGAATATTTTGAAATTATTTAAAGTAAGAATGACAGGAAATCCTTTATCATTTAAATAGCACTTCTTAAATAAAGTTGTGGAATTGTTAAGTTGTGTTTTAGTCTCACTTTTTTGCATTTTGAATAGTTTGGCTTTGATGAATAGAATGGCCTTTGAGTTGAATTACTATTGTAACTCTCTTAGGGAACAGAGAATTTAAAAAAGTCTTGTCGATCTGTATTTCTTCACCGCTGCATGTTGGCGTTTGTCTTTTTTAAAGGCTTAGGGTAGACTTGACTTGTGAAAGTTGTGAGTTGGGAAAGATGACAGTGACATATATTGCATGGAGAGGATATGAGTTGTTCCTTTACTCCCAAAAGGAATGCTCTCTGAAGGCTGTCTCTAGTCAGAACAACAATTTATACACATTCTACAGCAAGTCTTCTTGTTCAGGGTAAAGAAAATGTTTAATCAATAAATTCAAAATGAAGTCAACATTAACACTTTTATTCTCTTCATTTAATGACGTGAATATGGAGACAGGACTGTGTACATTGTCTTTATGACAATGTATCTGTCTTGATTTATAAATTAATCATTGAACCTGCATATATAGTTATATATGAAGAAAGTTTCCCAACACATTGTAGTCAATGACTAGGACATCAATACTGTGACCTCCTGGGTGAGAGATTTAAAATACTAACGGCTTAATGTAGAATGGTCTATGTTTCATATAAAACTGAATGAAATAAAGGACATCAGTCATAAAGGAGAACATTATGTACAATCAACACAACAGTTAAAACTAATCCAGTGGTGCTATGTATTGTTTTTAATTATAAATATATTGTGAGGTGTGCTTTAAAAATATTTTCAGTGTAAGGATTCAAAGTGGATGAGAAGGCATATTTAAAATATGGTTAAAGATGAAAAGATTAAAGGACTGAATGATATAATTTCTATCATAATCGAGACCTGTATGTACATGAGTTTAGAATAATGGAACTAGAGAGTAGCTAGTGTTAGGAAGGTAGAAAGTAAAAATAAAGCCAGCATTTTCTGTTGGTAGGTCCATATAAAGGGTTTAAGATAAATTTTTGAGATAAGTGTATTTGCAAAGCTAAGTACACTGGAGGAGAGTTTTAGTTAATCTATGTTTCTGTACTTTTAAGCAGAGGTTAGAACTTGATGGAAACACATGAGACAGTGGTTTAGGTAAAGTTTCTGGGCTTCTTAAAAAATCTATCATTTAAAATAAATTAGAACTCTGCTTGGGTGGGACCTGTCACTTACAAAAATAAAAAAGTGTGAGATAACAACCCTTTACCTTTTCTCAGTGCTACTGAACGTCATATATCCAGTTGCGAAGTGAAACTACAATGGTTCAGTTAACATTCTGCATATCAAATCAACTTCTTTTTTTTTTTTTTTTCTCTTACTATTAGAGACTGAACTCAGCACTCTCACACTGAGCTGCAGCCTATCATTTTATTTTGAGACAAGGTCTTACTAAATTACCCAGAGTGGATTTGAACTCAGAATTTACCTGCTTCAGCTTCCAGAATGCTGCAATTACAGGTCTGTACTGCCATGTCCAGCCCAAATCATCACTTTTGACAGCAACGATACTAACCTAAGTTGTTCAAAACTAGCTTTCATTGTTATATTGTATTTGTGATTTGGCCTTAAGGGATGAGAAAATGGGAGACGTGTCGCACACTTAGATCTAGCATACATTTCTTCATGATTGAATGAAAGCACAATGATGGCATCTTATTTTTAGTTAATTACATGACAATTTACAAAATGTTTTCCCTTACAGCACCTCCCGACTGTGACTTTTGACTGTAACTGGTTACGGTTGTAAATGAGAACAGTTAACAGGTGGTCATCTTCCTACACTGATACCATCTGACCGTGGCTTCAGCCATGTGCTTCCTTCTTTGGGGGCAGAAATGTCTCCCACACTGCCTAACAGTATTTCAAGAGCATCTATGAAATAGGGTCTGGAAAGCCGGTACTTTTGAGTGTAGTAAGTTGTTACAAAAGGAAAGTAGAATGCGTTCCATAGAAATTCAATCTGCATCTCCCTGAACTTGTGACAGTCTTCTCTTTATTTCAAGCGTTCTAGAACAAACCTACTGAAGGAGAGGAAGGGATAGGAAGAGTAAGCGCCCGGAGGTATTCAAAATCATTTATCGCCTGAGTAAAAGGCTGTAAAAATAATTCTTTTATTAAAAGAAATGGGGATGATGGGATGTTTTTCACACCTATTTTCACACTTTGGAGGTGATAAGCCAAGCCCTCACAAAATAAAATGGCAGGTTTCACACTCAACCCACCCAGATGTATTCTCATAGTCTCCTGTCCCACTTTTTTTTTTTTTTTTTTTTGTGAATAAAGGAGCAATAAGACTTCTTGCTCAAATGAGCAACAGAAAGAGGTCTGTGTCATCTTTGAAGTACTCTTCTGCCCTTCTCCTGAGTAAGCTGCCATCTTTGAGTCACTGTGGCTCTGGGGCCATTGCTGTATTGCCAGCGTCTTCAGCTCCAGGTGACCCGTTTCCTTCTTCGTCCTGTTCTGAATAATGTCTAGTAAATTAGATCATTAAAGTTCATGAACTTTGTCAACTGGGCTCATTACTTTACAGTACTTAGATGCTTGTATTACCGTTTTTTCCAAGTTACTCAGTAATGTGCCTTTAATTTATTACTTACAGTTTTTTACCTTCCAAAATGAACTACGGGATCCCAATGTAAAGTCACAAAATAGTGTGACTGGAATCAGCTCCTGGTTTATCAATCTTCAAACCTGCTTTTGATTGTTTTTCTCCAAACCAGAAAATGTCATTGTTATCTGCATAGGTGTTGAAAAGAAAAACTCCTATATCTTTTCCTAGATTCTTTATTACAGCTACCATCCAATATCTAGTCATCAGTAAATCTTATCTTCCTGCTGCCCTGAACCTACTTCTTCTAAAGAGATACCCTTCATCTCTAGCCTGAAACTGAAGGAGCCACAAGTACATGGACTTGTTGTCTCTTCTTTTACATTTTTGTTTCTTAGCATCTATAGATCACTTCTGGAAACTTTGTTTATGGATATTCTTGTCTTTCTACTCCTTACTAGGCTCCCATCTCCAGGAGAATGGAGACCTCAGGAAAAAACTATGACATTGCATACTTAGTTTATGTTTGTGAGTAAGTGAATCTCCTCCTACATAGACTAGAAACATAGATCACAGAGAAGTTCAGTGAATTCCTCAGGCTCATAAAATTAGTTAGTAAATCTACAACTAGACTTTAGGTTTCTCTAAAGCTCTTGTCACTTGACCAGACTGGATTATATAGATTTAAGAAATGTAGTCCTCATTGCTGGTGGCTTGTACTGTGGGGTATCAGAAAGGTGAGGACAACTGATTACAAGATCAATAATTAGGTGATTGGTTCAAGTCCAGGACAGATTTGTTGCATCAGATTCTATTCTTTAGCAGTTCAAACATCTTGTTCAGGTCACTAAGTATCTTTAAAGACTTCTATAAGCCAGACAGGGTGGTATATAACTGTAATTCCAGCTCTCTGGGAGACTGACATCAAATGACTGAAAATTCTGCCTGGTCTAAGAAACTTGCAGCTTAGCAAAAACCTTGTCTTTAAAAAAATTCTGTGACTGTAGTCAGTGTGAGGGCCTGGGACCAATCTCTGGTAGCTAACACCACCACTCAAAAAAACTAGGTCTCTGTGAATGCTAACCTTCTAGGTGTTGTCTAATATCATTTTGGTTGTAATGTCATTTTCCACATAGAAAATCATTTAATTATTAATGCATTTCTTCTCTTTGTCTGTGAGATGTATACTTCCACTATCCACTGAAAATGTCTCACTGTACTAACAGCATGTGGCATCCAATTTTTTCAAGCCTTTTTCTGAGACATTTTACACCTCCACTTGTAGCCTCTTTCCCACAATTCCTGCACCATTTCATCCCCCACTATCTTCCTTGTGCTTGGGCATTAGACCCCTTAGACCTCAGCTGAACCTAGGTTATAGCAGAGCCTTTGGCTTACTTGATTTTTGGCAGTGGGAAACATGGTTTAATTTCTTTAACCCTTGAATTTTGCACATAAAATGGGGATAAGGAAAGGCAATTAGGTATACAAAATAAGACAAACTATATAAAGAACTTCTGATACCAAATATACACTTATAGTAGTTATAATGATTATTTTTAAAATAATCAAATTTTCCTTATCTGAAAAAAGCATCAATAAAGATGAAAATGTCTTCAAAATTCTCTTACTATCCCCAAACAATCTTTTTTTGCTGTCATTTATTTTTATGTGCAAAATTCTTGAAAAATATGCTCCATGTATATTCCCATCTCTTTCCCACAACATTAGTGTACCTATAGAAACTGAGAATTGTGTATTGTCCCAAGTCAAATGTGATACTCTTGATTCTTCTATATAAACCATAGTGGCTATTAGAAAATTTATGCTTCTCATGTGTCTGTATTCTTACGTTGTAGGATGGATCTTAGTCTTAGGAGAATGGCACAGGGTCACTAAGCTAACCTGATAGTCTGGGAGGAGTGTGGGGAGTGTGGTGAGTTAGTGGGTACTCTGGTGAGTTAGTGAGTAGTGTTCAATTAGGAACATTAAAATAGAGGCAGTTATGTCATTATTTGTAGGAGACCCTACTAGAAGTCAGGAGAAAATGAAATTGCCAATATAGAAGGTATATCTCATAAGGAATACTCTGCAGGGTCAAATGTCAGTTTTTGGAGCCAAGGGTGTCCATGGAAGGAGCTTTATAAGGAGAAAATTCATAGAGTCAGTTGTCAGTAAGGGGCTAGCCACCATGGCAAAGCTACGCATAGGAAAAGAGGGAAGTGGATGATTCTCTCTGAGCTACTAGGAAAACTTGCTGTAGATGGCATAGGTCTGTGTGTGGAAAGCGAGCACATCTGAGGTGCATCGGGATCACTGAGCAGCCAGTGCACTTGGGTTGTAGATGATAATAGCTTTGTAGATTTTTTCTCTTCTAACTGAACATTCCTCTGCTGTAAAGCAGTCTGAGTTTGCAATTTCCAAGTATCTGTGGTTGGGCTCAAAACCAAAGGCACAAGAAGCTTCTAGAAACTCACCTCAGTTCAGAGTGCTGCAAATTTCTATGAAAAAAGGAGGTTTCTCAAAAAGGCCACTCGAATTGTAGCACCCCAGGCTGTCCTCAATTTAACCATTCTATCCTCAAATGCTCGTGACTCGATTTGTGTTTGGTCAAACACAAACTAGTAATTCTACATTCACCTGAACCATATTTAGGGAGTAAATTACCTACCACACATTTTCTCCTAATCATTAAAATTCTTTCTGAAAATGGTGTTTTGAATGTCTTGTTTTAGTTGGAATGTTATAAAAGGCCAGTCACTGGAGAAGAATTGGATTTGTCTTCAACATACAAGGTTATATTAGATACCATGTGAAACACTTCAGACATTTTGAGACTACTTGGGGGGGGGGGAGTGCTTTTGGTATGTGGTCCCTCAAAGGTTTCTTTTGTGATTAGGATGAGTTTGCTCAAATAGAGAATCTATTTCTTTTTATTGTTTTGTATTATATTTATCATCACCTTATCTTTTCGGTGTGCCAGTTTTCCATGGAATGATTTATTCTAATAATTAAAAGAAGGCAATATTCTTTTGGTGGATGACTGTTTTGTCTGAGGTATAAAATACAATTTGCTTTCTTCTTTGTACTATTGTTCCAGAAAGGACTCATCTTTAATTAGTTTGAGGTGTACTGTGGCTTACCTTTGTTTCCAAGTAAAAGATTTTTCTTTTACAAAAATGAACGAGTTCTGAGCTGACAAGGTTAAAAATCTGCAGTAAGATTAAATATGCTAAGATATTTTTGTAAGAAGTAGCTGCTAAGCTGCTTAATTGAGCATTTTGGGTATTGAACACCAATTCAAATACTAGTTTGCATTATGTTAGATGTAAATTAGGTGACTCACTTTCTCTATTTCTGTAAGTTTTAAAAATTCTGTTCTAAAGCAGGAATTAGGACTAAATAAAATTAAAGCATTGTTCTGTTCGAGCCTTCTAATATTCTTCAGAAAGCTGAGGGTGACTCTGTGATTGGCCCCTTTTGATTGGCAATTAAACTGCAGCACTAGAAAATCATATAAACTCATAATAGATCAAATATCAAGCCTGCGCCTCACCGAGCTACAGTTCTATGTTTAAACTCCTACAGTTCAATGTTGCCTTCAGCTCATTTTAACATTTGATCTTTGAGAATGGCTACAGCAAAGTGGAGTAATTGAAAATAGCCACTTAATTTTATATTTCAATTTTGTTGGAAAGAAGTTTTCACATTGGATGGAAAAGAATGTAAGAAATGTACTGGGCTTGAATCATCTATTTTGTTTGTTTGTTTGTTTGTTTCGATTTTTGGTGTGGGGATTCAAACTTGGGCTTTGTGTTTACAAGGTAGGTACCCACTGAGCTCAATCCCTGCTTACTCTCTGAGGCTTTTGCTGCACTGACAAATGCTTCTGTGGCTAGGTGGCAGCCATTTCTGCTTTATTAAAAAATACATTTTGTTTTTCCTTACACAAGTGATTCATGTGTATTCTACAAATTTTAGGAAGTATAGGTAATAAAGAAACAAAAATAGAAACCAAGCACAGCCCTCAAACTTAGAAGTATCCATTATTCATATTTCAGTGCGCAGTCTTGCAAACATTTCATCCATATGTGTTTATGCACACATTTAAAAACAATGTAAACCTCACTGCAATTGTAACATCTGTTTTCATAGACGAATATATATTGAGTGCATTTCAGTGTCATTAAATACCTTTTTGCAATATCCTTTGTATTGGCTGCAGTGTTTTTTATTCAATCAACCCCCTATTGTTGAGCATTAAGATTTCTGGTCCTTTTAAGAGCAGAAATAGAGTTGGCATCAGTGGTCCACATAGCCAGTATTTGCACACATGATTATTTTCTTAAAACATATTTCTAGAGGAAGAATTGTTAAGTTAAAAATAGGTGAGGACTTTAGAGTTTTGTTCATCTTAGTACTTTTACCCTTCAGAAGCATTATACTGTTGATACATTAATTTTATTGTACTTTATTAGTTTAGTATTTCAGTCTTCACAGCCATTGCTCTTGTGGCTTTCAAATATATTCACTGTGTGATGTTCCACATTGATAATAAGAGGGTCAATAATAATTAGCTAAATTCTACAATGCCCTGATTATTTCAGCTATATTAATTTGACATAATTATTTTCCCAGTCTGCTTTTGGCTTTCTCTGGATCACATGCTTTACTATTCTGTAAAGTGTCTGTAATCAATTGAAAACGAGCCTGTCAGTTGCAGTCTGATAGAGTATTAACACTCAATCCAAATTCAGGCAAATGTCTTCTATTAATCATAGACCAATGCAGGAATAAGAATTGTGATGATGTTAAGCAGAAAATGGTTCAAGGGTAAATCTGAAGCAAAATATGTAACCTATTCACCCAGCAGGCTATCATACAAATGAATGTGCTCTCTGCTATAATGGGTGCAGCTTCCGATTCTTACCCCGAATCTCTGCTATTCAGAGGTTGTACAGAAAAAAAGGCCTAGGCACAGTTTTGTCCTTCAGTATTTGTGGGCTCTTCCAAGTTTTTTTTTTTTTTTCTTCCTTAGATTTTTCTTTGGAGTGTGATAAAAATTATGCACCATTCACCTTTTTAAAATTCGAATTGTAAAAAAAATAAACATTGTTGCCTCTTGATATTTACATTGGTGTCTATAAACCTCTCCATAAAGTATAAAGACTGTGTGTGAATCAGCAGAGAAAACTAATTAAAATATCACGATCACAATTGAGGTCCCCCCATTTACCGATACAAACAAATTTTTGGCCTGAAAAAGGAACTTAGTTCTCGGCAATGTTAGCCCAAAATGCCTCTTCAGCTTTTTTTAGACTCTGGCCATCTCAAAAGGCAAGTGTAGACAAAATTAGCCCATAAGATTAATTTTTTTGTGATTGAACTTATATCTTAAAAACTAAGCTGTTTCACTTCCTCATGAAAAAGCAAATTTCTTAAAGATAGGTTTCTGTTTCACGTTTGCATCCCTCAAGTGCCTAATCGTTCATATGCGTTTGAGTGCAATGAAGGACAATGTTCTGTGTCCCTAAAAAGCAAGGTATCATTACAATTGGTCATATTTAGGGAAGAAGATACGTAGGCAGGATGCCTAGACAGAAGCCTAAATAGGCTTTCTTAATTAGAGAATGATAACACATACAGATTTTCTCTGTAGAGAACAGGTTATTTTGTGATCAAGGAAAATAATATTATATTGTCATAGTTTGGTCAGTATATTTCAAGTGAAAGCTATTATTCTGAGGATGTGTATTACTGTTTTTTTTATTGAGACTCTTTTTACTCCAACTTTAGGGTTGGAATAATGGCCTGTATTATGTCAATCTTTACAGACAGTGTTTAATTTTATATTACATTTCATACCTTAAAATTTATTTCTAGAAATAAAAAGCATATCACCTTATATATATTTCACTCATTGTTTCCTTTCTTTTTTTAAAAAATAATTAAAGGATAACATTGTTGCAGAAAAGTGCTTAAACCATTAGGGAAGGAACCATGTAAGTAGCCATGTAAACAGCCCACGGTCAAGGGATTGGTCCAGTGGAAGTTTCCCTTACGCCCTTCCAATCACTGTTTATCCCTCTACCCAGGATGAGGAACTAGGCTTTCTGGACTATGACTTATTTTCTCAACTATGTCAAAATGGTGTTGAACCAAAGCATATGCCAACATGATTATAAAACATATTGTCCCCCATTTCTCAGCTTGAAATCTTCTCTTCAAATATAAAGAGGTTAGATCTTTAATAAAAGTCCTATTTCATCTCAGCATTTATTCTTTTTTTTTTTTTTCTTTAGACAGGGTCTCACTTTGTGGTTCAGGCTGGCCCTGAGCTCGGCCTCAAACTCACATCACAGCAATCCTCCTGCCTCTGCCTCCTGAGTGCTGGGATTACAGGCGTGAGCCACCACGCCAAGCACTGTGCTATGTGGTATTGGTTGCTGCTGGGGTGAGTCTCCACGCCCAGTATGGTATGTGATTACTGGGGATCGAGCTGGGTCCTTGCACTTGCAAGACAGGTGCTGGAACCACTGAGCTAACTCCCCGGCCCATTTATTCATTTTTCTAAGGGATACTAGTTATTACTGAATTTTTCTAAGGGATACTAAGCATCTAGTTATTACTATGTTCTTACAACTTATGTGGTTTGTGAGTTCCAGTGGAGACTATAGATAGCACGTTCTAAATGAGAGATGACCAGTCAGCTGTATCCTTTACCATGAAAACAACTAAATCCCCCAACTCAACATGGACCCAGAGGAGTAGGTGAGAGAGGACTGATGAACAGAAGAAATTCAGGGAATTCACCCTCCTCTCAGGGCAGAAAGAATCACCTCAAATCATTTGCCTTTGCCTAGTGCCACATCACATCCAGAAAGAGAGAAAATTCTCTGTATTTGGTTGTTTTAGGTCCACTATTTGGCTGTGGGATGAATATGGATTTCTGCCAGTTAGCAATTGGAGCAGTATATGGGTAGCAATGTAGACAGCAGAAGTCATTGAAATCTCCTATTTGCCATAGTGATATAATATTTAGAAGGAACTTATCCTCCTAGGACATCTGTCTTCAGAAGCTAAATGTGATGAGGAAGAACAAGTCAGGATAACTTCCTCCAAAAGTCAACATAGTGAGTGCTGCCCCCTCCTCCTAGTCTTGTGACACACGCTGTGCCATAGGAATCATTTTCCATAGTTTTCTGAGACTCTCCCTCATGAGAGATATATTGAAATGATTTTATTTGCTAAGCTTCCCTGGATTATTTCTTCAAAGGAAAGAATTCATTTTTAAAGGAACAAATGAGATGAGTGGATAAGAATATTTATTCATTTATTTTATAGACAAGGTCTTGCTATGTGGCCCAGGCTGATTTGGAACTTGAACTTGTGGTGATCTTGTTTCAGCCTCCAGTGCTAGGATTACAGGAGTACACCACTAGCCCTGGCTTAAAATGATAATTTACTTTCTGAAAGGCCTAGAACTCTAATGCCAGTGGACTTATGTGATCAAGTAAGAACTCAAGTGTCGGGCCGAGGAGTTAGCTCAGTGGTTCTGGCACCTGTCTTGCAAGCGCAAGGACATGGGTTTCGATCCCTGGTCACAACATACCATACTGGGTGTGGAGACTCATGCCCAGCAGCAACCAGTACCACATAGCACAGTGCCGGGCATGGTGGCTCACGCCTGTAATCCCAGCACTTGGGAGGCAGAGGCAGGAGGATTGCTGTGATGTGAGTTTGAGGCTGAGTTTAGGGCCAGCCTGAACCACAAAGCGAGACCCTGTCTCAAAAAAAAAAAAAAAAAAAAGAACTCAAGTGTCTTTTCCTTGGGAAATAATGAATATGACCATATGACTCAAAGGGACAGCAGAAGTTAATTGCTTCCATTCTAGTGCCTCAGATACATTTTAGTTGAAGGTCATAGCTGCCAAAGGTAGTGGCCTGGTGAACCACAGATCAACCACAGATTATGTGCTACATCTTGATCTAACTTTAGGAAAGGTAGGAGACCCACATCCTTTTCTGGACCACTTGAAGAATGAGACTTCCCATTTCTTCTGCAGGAATAATCTATATACAAATAGTGATAGATAGATGTCTCCTGGTTCCTTATTGCATGGAAAGAATACTTTCTAATTACCTTTGTGAAAATTGTTTAAATACAATCATACTTCCTACTAATATTTCCCAACTTCACCAGGATCCAAGAAGAAACCAACCTCCTGATCTAAACACCAGACAAGTAGCTTGAAAAATGAAAATCAACTTTTAAATCTAAAAGCCGAGTGCTCCTGTGATCAAAAATCTTTTTCTTAGCGAGTGGGAGTTTCTTTCATCATGGCTGGTCATATGTTTTTGTTTTTCATTTTCTGGTGGAGAAGTTTTCTAGGGTATTTTTCAAACTTTCCAGCTTAGCAAAGCGCTGGCTAAAATTGAAAAGAGAACTAGGCGTTGGGTCAGAGGCAGCTTTAGGTTTGTTCTTGGGGCAGGTTGCTGACACAGCGAAAATAAGACAAAACATTTGAAACTTCTGGCTTTGTACTTCTCAAATGCCTCTTTTAGAAATCGCTTAAGTCGTTATTAACATCCACCACCCACCTTCCCTTTTTGGTCCTGACATTGGGTAATAATAGATAATGTTGACATATGTTCCCTGCTGGTCAGAAATACTATACTTCTGTGAAAGGTAACATTTTCAAGCTATGACAAAATGTATTTTACTTGGACAGAACATTAGTTATTGGACTAATCTCAGAATGTGGGCTGTGGGGCAAAAGCTTTAACATTTTAGTTGTGGGAGAAAGTTTGTTGGGAGAGAAAAGGCATCGGTATGGGGTGTGTTTATCTTTCACCATTTCTAAAGGTATTGGCTTGGTATCAACTCTTACGTCCTCAGGAATGTAAAGGAAACATTCCCAGTATGTATGAAGAACAGCTGTCCATGAACACAGCAACTTTTAAAAATGATTATACTCAACTTTACTGCAGCATGGATTATGGAATCAAAAAATGTTTTTTCACTGTGTACCAAAGAATTCTGTTTTACAGGCCAGTTTTAAAGCTTTTAACTGTGTGAGACATATGCTGCAGTTCTGTTGTTTGTTCTCCATGTGACATACTCTGAAATATGTTTTTTAAAAAAGGAAAAGGGGGAGGGAGAGGGAGAGAGAAGGGAGAGGCAAAGAGGAGGGAAGAAAGGAGGGAGGGAGAGAGAGAAAGAGAGAGAAACAAAGAGAGAGAGAGAGAGAGAGAGAGACAGAGTGAAATTCTTCGGATCAAACGTGGTCCTCAAAACTACTTTCGAAACTAATTTAGGGGATGAGTTAGGAAATGCCCCAGCTGGCTTCCATGCTATTGAAGTCTGAACAACCCTTTGCAAAACTGGAAAAATTGATTTTGTTTTGAAGACTCCACAGACTTAAGTGTTGTGGAAGTTGGATAGAGTTTTTATTGAATCTGGTCCTTTGTGTTTTATGACACTCTGAATGGGTGTTAAGATTCCCTGAATAAATCTCCTGCCGTTTCTGAAGTTTCTGATATAAACATGAGCTTCGTCAATTTGTTCTCTGCACAAATGTCTTTCAGAATGTTAACAAACATGGTACACTGATGGGTGGGCTAGCTGATCGGAGCACAGTCTGCCTTACTCGGTACAATACTCCAGTGTGATTCCTTTTGTGTCTCAGTGCTGTGACCACTGAGAAATGGGGGCAGCAGGGAAATTGGCTGGTGGTAGTAGAGAAGGGTTCAGATCTAGGTTGGTTGGGGAAGTGGCATTAATGGCCTCAATGGAAAGTCTGGCCAAGTACCACATCAAGGGGATTATGGATTAACTTCCAAGAAATTCCTCAGGTGAATTACGGGGAGGAACGTAGTAAAGAAGAAAGCATAGTTTTAAAGGATTGTTTTTCTATATTCTACATCCGTTTGTGATTTTTTTAGTGTACTTTAAACTCAAATGTCAAATTGATAATACCCTAAAATTACTTTCTAACTAAATACTGTAATTTAAAGCAAGCAAGCCAAAGAAAAACATCTCCATTTTCACAACAAAAATTAGGTCATGTACAATGTAAACACTTTTGAAGGAAAATCACGGTTGAGTTTCAGGGAATGTTGTGTTCCACAATTAATGGTAGTGAAAAATTGCATATTGCACCATTTGAACTTTACTAATGTGTAACTAGCATTGTAGCTATCATTCTGAATTTAGCATCAAATTTTTATTTTAAAGCACAAACTTAAATCTTAGTTACCTAAACGTTGTTCTTCACAGATTAAATGGCCCAACTAAAGCTGTGATGGCTCCTTTTTCTTGCATCAACAAGAGTTTATTATGTGGTTAAACTGTGCAACAGCATCCAGCTCTTTACTTAGTTTTTACCTAATTGCCCTTCTAGGGTGGTTATCTGGTGTATGGAGCCATTCCCTAGCCATAGTCTCCCCTATGCACTGCTCTTTGCAGAGACTGTAGTCATTTTGGTTGAATTTATATTCGATAAAATCAACATCCTAATGGGAATGCATCATGGGATATTTTAATACACTCTTTATTGGCATTATAAATTGGGCCAGTTACTTGATGTGCTTCTCTTTGTGGGCCAAATTCTACCCTCTGTTTCTTGCTTGAGATTCCCACTGAAGTAGTAATTACCAAGTGGAAGAATACTAAAAATGTGCAGCCAAATTTTCTTCTAAGTTGCTATCATGTAACTCCCAATGAAGTTAATTATGACTTCGTAAGAACCAGTGCTACAGCATCTTAAGGGCTTTGGAACTCTGTGATCTGCCTTCCAAGACACTGAGCCAACCGTCTGCCTTTAAATATCTCTTTTTAAGAGGTGAACTGACTCTGCTGAAGGTAAGAAATGGCTGTGCTAGTAACTACATATGTAATAGGGCTTAAATAGTAGAATTAACATCTTTGAACTTCAAGAAGTTTGGTCTTTTTGTAGTTTCTCTCTTTGGGGGAGTCTGTTTTATAGAAGCTTTAATTCTCTCCAGTGTATTAGGAGTCTATTGGTATGAGTTACCTCCTGTCCTATTCTTCCAGTGTCCCTTAACCATACTCATATATAATTTTTATTTCCATTAATTGTGAAACATTTGCTTAAGTCATCATTGCTTAGCTATTATTTCCTGGAGCTAAACCATTATCTTTCTTAAATACAGATGTTTATATTATGCATAATATAATTTCTGTCTGAAGACTTCATTATAACTTTTCAAAATACTTGAGCTCTCATTTAACATATGTCTTAGTTTAGCCTTTATTATTTTTTAGTAGGAAAAAAAAAGGATTCCTGATGTATTGGATACTGTATGTGCCACTAAGTAGGCTCCTTGTAGGATTTTGTCACTCTGTGCATAGAGTCTCTAAATTAGGAGACAGGCCATTGTGCATGGCTTGGTATCAGCTGAAGATACTACAATGAAGCCTGTCTGCAGGATTATTGCAGGAAAGACTCTCCTGCCTCTAAAAGATCCTCTGTGGTGCTGTTCAGCCTGTTATACTCCAGTTACCACTTGAGAAACCTTGTGCTCTGAGTGCAGAAAGGATGCTGTTGTATCCTTTTGTAGTTTAACTAAAAAGTGGTACACTATAAAACCAGTACAAGGAAGACCAAAAAGTTTTAGGTTTCCCAAGATAAGTATTTTGCTTGTTTCAACTTTTTAATCAATTGACTTTATTTTTTTCTCAGATTTTGATGTTCCTTTTAATTAGCACAGGATGGGCCTGCTTGATCTTCTAGCAATGAAAACTTCTGAACTAGGTCAGACTTTCAAAGAAAACTTTTAAGAGTAGATGATGCTCGCCTTGAATCCAAAATACCTGAACTGATGTAAATCATGGTAGAGTTGACTAGGTGCCTTCGCTAAGGCAGGGGAAAACAGTAGGAATGTGGGAGTGTTGTATGTCATAGCAGGTGAAGTTCTCCACGAAGGTGTATTAGTAGAAAGTGGTGTCCGTGGTTTGGTGTGGATGATGCACAGAACATAATTTTGTAGAAATGTGGACCTACTATGATATGTTAAAGAGTTAATATGTCATCTGAAAGAAACAAAGGACCACAGAGAATTTTGACTAAAAACAGCTAGGGATCCATACTTTAGAACAATAATTAGTTTGCCAGTGTTGAGAAGAGATGTGGATTTAGGGTTGGGATGAAGCTATTAGGAAGCTATTTTAAAGCTCCTGCAAATAGTTAGAGGACCTAAATGATATTTTAATGGTTAAGTATCAGGACATGTAAAAAATTAAACCATAGGAATGAGAGGATATCTCTTAAAAATGACATTGATATTACTGCCTGTTTTGGTGTGCTGTACTAAGGATCAAACCCATACTCTTGCGTATTCTTACACAAACGCTCTACAGCTGAGCTACATCCTTATCCATTTTTAAGTTTTGAAATAAGGTCTCATTTAGTTCTCCAAGATGTATTCAAACTTCCCATCCTCCTATCTCAGCCTCTCATGATCCTGGGATTTATAGGCGTCTACCACTGCCGACCATGTTTTTAATTTTATTTTTATTTATTAGTGTGTCATATGTTCCAGTAAAATTTTAAAATTTCATGAAAAAACATACTCACCAGGCCAAGGATTTATTCTTTTATGCTCACCTTGGGTTTGTTTTCTGAGGGATTAAGAAGAGAGCTCTGTTGGCTCAGTCTATGATAGATATTAACACCTTTTTTTTTTTTTTTTGACAGGTTCTCTATTTGTAGTTCATGCTGGTCCTGAACTCAGCCTCAAACTCAGCAATCCTCCTGCCTCTGCCTCCCAAGTGCTGGGATTACAGGTGTGAGTCACTATGCTGGGCATTGTGGTATTTGGTACTGAATGCTTGTGGGTGTGAGCCACCCTGCCTGGCATTGTTGTATGTGGTTGCCAGGGACTGAACCCTGGACCCTTGTGCTTACAAGACAAGCACTGGAGCCACTGAGCTAAATCCCTGGCCCCATTTTGAAGATCTTAAAGCCAGGCAATTTAGGCTGCAGGGACTTGTTAGGGCTCCTTCTATGCCATATTATGGAACTTGGACTTTAGTTTGTCCTCTGTCTCATTTATTCATGCTGATTCAATTTACTCAGAATTTGAAGTTCTTTATTAATACATATGTGCTTGGGTGTTAATGTGAGTCGCTATGGACACTCTTTACTGACAACAAATATCAAATTCATATTAAGTCAACCCAGTCTTTTATTTTTGTGGTAATGATTCATCGTGACCCAAGTCTTCTGTGTTTAGATAATAAAGAGCAACTCTGCTGCTGTCTCTTACTTATGGCCTGTTAGGCAGCAAGGAAGTTGAAGCCATTGTGGAGGTGGCACCAACAGCAAAGCCTTACGTTCTGTGTCTATGGAGGACTGGTTTTGTGTACTATCCACAGAGCAATCAGACCTCTCACTGACCAGAAACAAGAGTTAAGGAATGCAATGGGAGATCTGTTCCCAGATGAGGGTGCTTAGGTGGAGTCCGTGATCTGCCATGACTGGACTCTTGTAGAAAATGGCTAAGAACACACATGTGTCTTGGGATCCAGCCAGGCTGGAGTTCCAGCTCTAAAATCCAGCAGCTGTTAGCACTTTTTTTTCCCTGCCATTCGATTTCCTTCTATGTAGACAGGGTAATCATCATATCAACCTCATGGGGTAGTGGCTCAGATGAAATGAGATAGAGCCTGATAGAATGCTTTACAAAGTGTCTGACAGTAGCATGCAATAAAGTTAGCTAGTATTAGTTTTCCTGGATAGAGTTCAGGGAGTTTTCAATCACTGAATTTTATGTGTTGTTTTGTATAAATTGTAAGAATATGGGAAAGTATATTTTATTCTTTCCATGGAAAAGAATGTAATCATACTTTGCTTAACATAGGGGGTTGCCATCTAAAAAGTGCATCTTCAGGTGGTTTCATAGTTGTTTGAACACCATAGAGCCTCCTCCAGGCACTTGAGAGTTATGCTAAACATGAGATGTGTAAGGCTGCTGCTGGCATAACAAGGCAAACTGTTTTATAGCAAACTTCATTCTTTGATAAGTAAAAAAAATGTGCACTCCAAAGTAATAATAATAAGTATTATACAGTCAGTGCATAAGCATTGATTTTCATTACCAAGTGTGAAGCGCTCTGTACGTACTCTACTTTCATCAGAGTGGCAGCACAGCAGGCCTGTTTACACCAGCATCCCAGCCATCACGTGAGCAGTGTGCTGTGCTATGCTTCCATCTCTTTTATACTATAGCATGGGGTCTGTCGTTGACTGCAATGCTATGCGGTGTACCACCGTGCATGGATTTCATTAGAGTCTCAAAGTCATCTACAACTTAAAAACAACTTCAGCCCCAGAACAAAGAGAAAAAAAAAAAGAAAAATAGAGTAAAGGTTAAGAAGGAATGTTTCAGACACAGTGGTTAAACAGTTGCTTTTTCTTTTTTAAAAATAAAAAATATTTTTTAGGACAGTTTTAGGTTCATAACAGTCGGAATGAAAGTACAGACAGTTCCCATGTACCTCCTACCCCCACATGTTCACAGCCTCCTCTGTTATCAAATTCATCCCACAGCATTTCTGGGATGGGTGAAGCTACTATAACATGTCATTATCCCCCAAATTCTGTGGTTCATGCATGATGCTTTACATTCTAATAATGTCATGTAGTGAGAATCATAGATTATAGCCTCTCTGTGTTAACTTTTTTCAATTAGTAATATTCATTTATTTTTCCCCCCATGGCTTCTCATGGCATGATGGGTTATTTCTTTTAGTGTGGAGTAACATCTTCTCTTGATGTATCATCATATGTTTTTATCTGTTTACTTCCTAAAAGACAGATTAGTTGTTTTCAACTCTTGAAATTATGGCTAAATCTGCTATAAACATTTGTTGCATACGATTTTGTGTGGACATACATTTTCAAATCTTTTGGGTAAATACCGGGAAGAATGATCATCCACACAGTTTTCCCCCACTGCTTTCTATATCCCTGTCCAGTCCCCCGTTTCCCTACAAACCCTCCAGCAGCGCCCATCCTGCCTGGGTGGATTGACTTTATCCTGTCATCCTTTCGTGTTTCCATCCTCATCCAGGTGCTCGCTCTGACCCCATCTCTGTCCAGAGCACCCCGACAGAGGGGGTGTCTAATCTTCCCAAGAAAGATTCCACACTGATTCCTTTTCATCTTTTATTCTCTGCCCAATTCAATTTCTGCCTCCATCCCTATGGTCTGTGGTTCCAGACCTTTGTTAGGGAGCAGAGAAATAAACTCCTCCCACTGAGCTGATAGCTACTATTGTTATTCTTCCAATGATATTTACATTTTAATAGGTCAAAACTTTCAAAGTAACACTCTAGGTGGAGTGAGGAGGTTGGAATGGAGATTTAGGCCACCTGGCTGACTAGTTATTTTGGGGTCTGGAGGTCTTTATGAACTGCTGAAATACAACTCTATGATTGACTGTTTCCTCTCTTGAATAAGAACTACACCTGTGAATTCTCATCCTTCGTAGTGACTAAGACTTTATTAAACCTCAGGGAAGCCAGGCAATTACATTACCTCAGAAATTTTTCACCAGAATGGGAATGGCATTAAACTTGGTACCTCAGAATTATATATAGATTCAATCTTTGTTTTCTTATTTTGTTTATGGCATCTAGAAAATAGAAAGTGTGATGAATTTAAATACGAAACTTCAAGAACAACATATCACTGCATTATGATATATTACATTTTAAAATAAATCCTTTTGGGATAGATTAAACTTTCACTTACACAGTGAAAGAAATAGTTATTGTGCCCCTTAAAGTTATTTTGTAAAGTCTACCCTAAGATAACAAAACAGAAAGGCTTTTTTTTCCCCTCAAGAGGCACTTTTTAAAAAAGGAGTAAAACATAGTTGTAACATTACTTTTTGTGTGGCATGTGAAAAGAAAATCCTGGAAACACATGTTTATTTTTTTCAGTTCCTGACCACTGGGTTTGGAAAAATTGCCAAGTGTGACTTAAAACTTGCAAATACAGTAACTTGCTTTGAAAATTGGACCCATAACCTCTTGAGCTGTTATTTGTAGAAATAGAATTGTTATGTTAGCTTTAACTTCTTCTGATCATTTTGCTTCCCTGAAATCAGTTGCATGCAGATTAACAATGGATTCCAAGGAATGAATACGCTAAATGTAACTGACAGTTCTTAATATACAAAAACTGAATGTGGGACATTATCAGTCCTTTAAGAAGAGTTCTTTATGCTTCTATACAAGCAGTTAAGAACAGTCTTTAAAAAAAAGATGTTGAAAACTTGCCAAACCTTCTTTGTATTTTGAAAGTCCACATCAAGGAGTGGTAGTAAATAGTCGTTGAGTATAGGAAAAAGGAAACTATTAGCATTGTTTTCTTTTAAAGATAAAAAAGAGTTCCAAGGGAAAGCTTCATAATCTTTGAAATATGTATATGTTGTTTAGTCAGTTTAAACAAATGATAATTTAAAATTATGTTTCTGAATAACTAGACAAAATAATGCATTACTGGCTAATTTGAAGAAAAGTAAACTGGCTGTTTTATTGAGGACATATTTCAGGACAACTGTTTCTATTTTACATCATTTGTAAATAACATACAGAGTAAGGTAGATGTTAGCTTTGAATATTCACTTTTAAGAAAGGATGCACACACACACACATAGTGTAAATACCACTGTGTGTGCTTTCAAAAATACAGTGGCTACTCCTCAAACTGTTGCTTCTTAGCTCTTCATTTTTATCTCAGAGACCCTGTTCTGTTAGGTATTAACATATTGAAATGTTCTCATTTGATTTGGGGACCAACATCCCTGCTGCACATTTTTGACCAGCAGGGTAATATGAAAATATTTGTAATAAAATTCTCTGTGACCCAGCAGTGGTAGTCAATGCATTGAATTTCTAAAACCCAAGGGGTTGCTGACTTATATGTTTTCTCTGTGTTACAAGAACTAACTTTAAAAAATAATACTTTACAGCGTATTAAAGACTTTGATGTTTATTATCTCATCCAAGTTTAACAGTAGTCCATACAGCAGATGTTATTATTCCCTTTCTATGGAGAATAGTCACTCTCTGTCCCTAAGGTTTTGTTGCATTTAAGAAGCAAAAAAGAAACAAACATATATATATATATATATATATATATATATATATATATATATTTTTTTTTTTTTTTTTTTTTTTTTTTTTTTTTTTTTTTTTTTTTTTTTTTTTTTTTTTTTTTTTTTTTTGATAGAGGGTTTTGCTTTGTAGTTCAGACTGGCCCTGAACTCACTTTGTAGCCCAGGCTTCCCTCAAACACACAGCAATCCTCCTGCCTCTGTCTCCTGAGTGCTGTGATTACAGGAGTGAGCCAACATGCACAGAATTGTGGTGTGTGGTACCAGGGATTGAACTTGGGACCTGGTACCTGACAGGCAGATGCCAAACCACTGAGCTAAATCCGTGGCCCCAAACTCATAATTTCTGATCATCATTTCTTCCTCCCTTGGAAGACAATAGGATTAAGGGATGCCTTACCCCTTCATATTGTTGGCAACTAATAATAAATGGAAAGAGATTAGTTTGACACCTAATATGACAAGTCTGATGCCTATGAGTGCACATCTCTGTAGTTGGGTTGCTGGTAGTTTATTATTACATGTAGTCTTGAAACTTTAAAAGACCTTGGTATTAAGTAGTGTCTTATGAAAATGCTAATTCTGTTTCATAGGTCTGAAGAGAAGCCTAAGTTTGCTTCTCTAAAAATCTTACTGACACTTCAGCTTTAATAAGGATGATGCTTTTAGTCATGGGGCTCTACAATGTCTGGCCCTGCCTTACTATATCTATCCCCTGCAAATTCAACTACTTACCAGTCCAATTATTTCAGTGGAGGATGACCAAAATTGCATATTTTTGGTTAATTTTTACAAGACAGTACAAGAGGAAATATAAAAACAAAAATTTCATCAAATTATTCAATACAAACACTGACTAGTTGAAATGATATCTACGCAAGAGATGGAGGGATCCTCGGAGTCACTGGAACATAAACAAACACATTGCTGGAGTGATGCTCACTGTCAACTGTTCAGTGGTTAATGTGTTCTGCTTGTTTTCTCCCATTGGGAGAAATCTTCAATTTTCTAGAATTTCTGCCTGTGATAAGTAGACAAACTGAATTCCAGAGTTGGTAGTGGGGAACAGTGTTCCTCTTTTGCCTCAGATAGAGGTACAGTTCTCTAGGCAGCTGACCAAGAAGGAAGAAAGCAAAGCTATTAGAGCTCCTTCTGACCTACTCCTTTTCCCAGTGGCTCAGAACTGGGAGTACACTAAGTTGAATTAACATGGTCACACTAGCAGTATATTCTTTAAGAGTCTGTTTTCTTGACTCTAGGGAGTTTGCACTGTGGAGGAGAGAGACAAATAGTAAACAAATAAAAAAAATTAAATGTATGGCCTGACAGAGTGTCGATGTCTTGTTAGGGCAGAGGAAGTTCTCACTGCACAGGGGACCAATGAAGATTATGTGAGATAAGATGAAGAATGAAAGGAAGGTGTTGAAGAGATGTTGTTTTCCCATATCTCCACACACCTGGCAGTGTTGCTTGCAATTGTTCCTTTCATGGGAACAAGTGTATGCCGTGCCTCCTCGCTTATACCTCAGAAGTTCAGTGGCAGTTGGAACATCTTCTGCTAGGATCTCACAAGGTCTCCTGATTCATTTACTGCTCTATATTATACGAGCATTCCTTATGAGTCAGTCACCCATGATTAGTGGCAATCCCTTTGAAGAAATTCACTTACTCACCAAATAGAGGAACATGAAGACATACAGTGGGACAAGTCAGGAAAAGACTGCTGGTTCCTCTGAAGATCATGGTCTTTCTCCTGTGCTCCATAGCTTATCCATGTTCAGAATCTGAGCTCTGGAGATCCATGGATGAGTAATTTCATGGTGCATAGCATGCTATCCAGAACACGGAGAACAACTAAGAATTATCTTTTGAATTAACATAAAATTAGATGTCTGAAAATGGGTGGAATTTGAGATCATATTCTTAATGAAATATATCAGACATGCTTCAAGTATAAGGTTTCTTTGGTATGAGAAATCAAAAGTGTAAATAAAGACCAAAATATGTAAGAGATTTTGTGAAATAGGAAGAAAATATTCAAATGGAAAAGGAAACTATGGGGATGGGTGGGAAAAGAAAGGAAGGGACAAAGAAAAAAAGAATAGAAGGAAACATGGAAACAAAGTTTATATAATTTATAATTTATGCACTTTTCTAAGTCAACATTCAATAAGGTTCATCTTTCTGAGCTAATCTGCTTCTGTGACACACCGTACACTAACATGGATGCACTCTGAATTTCTTGTTTCTGGACCCAAAATGGCTAGCTGAAATCCCAGTGACTCTCTGATTCATTCAGCTGAAAACAAGTCATGGAGAGGAACCTACAGAGAAGGGTGTGACTGTCAATTAGATAGTTGTTGTAAAGGGCTTTGGGAGCTGAGAAGAATGACCTTTTATAAAAACAGGACATATTGTATTTATCCTTACAATATTTCCTTCATTCTAATTATAACTTTAGTTTCCTAACCCATAGTAGGAGGATAAAAAAAGGAAAAATGAGAGTGTAGAAAGTGGCACTGATCTTTATCACACACAAAAGAGATTTTACAAAGCCGGAAAGGAAAGTCACACCATAGAATGGGCTGGTCCTGGGTGGGTCTGACATGAAATTTAAAAACTGCAATATTGATTGGAAGTGAGGCCATAACATAAAGAAAGAAAAATAAAATAAACTAAAATAAAGAAATGAAGAAAGAAAGAAAATCAATGGTTGGTGTATGATTCTATATAGGTATAATTTAAAATATTTAAATTATTATAATTAGAAAAGATTTAAAGTAACTTTACTTGATCTTATCTTTTCATAGAAGAGAGAGTAGAGATTAAAAAGTTTGTGTAAATTTTTACAAACTATAGATATTGAATGAACTTTATATTGCATAGGTCAGGGTTGTAGGATGCTACAAAAATCATTTTCAAAAATTTTCAGAATATTAAGATGAATGCCGATAAGCTAAGGTGAGATTTTGGGGTCTATTACTAAGGAGGACATGACTGGTTAGATGGAAGTTTGGAAATTTCTTTACATGAATTTCCAGCTGTTATCAGTTATCATTGTTCCATACCTATTGGATCTCTTGGAGTTCTTAGGTTTCAGAAATGGTCTCTGGTCAAATTAATTACACAACTAAAAATATAAATTGTTGGGAAAAAATCATACTGAGCAACACTCTCTGAGGACACAACACGATCTTAAAGCCCAACCAAGAGCTTTATTCCCTAGCTGGGGGCCATCCCTCCATAGGAGGATAGCCACAAGCTAAGCCACAGCACACTATTTAAAGGCAAAACCTACTACTCCTCTTCATTTGTTAGCAGGAGGTTTCCAGGCAGAAGCGAGTTACAGAAGCCAACACAGAAGCGGTTAGCATTCTAAAAGCACTCTGCTTCTAAGGTGAGCATGCCCTATTGCTATGGAATGAGTACAGTCTGCGGCTGCACACATCAGTTGAGTGGAGAGTTCCTACGGAGAGAAGTACCAGGTTCACAGGGAGGTCACAGGATATAAAATAGAGGTTTATTTCTTTTCCTTTCTTTCTTTTTCTTTCTTTCTTTCTTTCTTTCTTTCTTTCTTTCTTTCTTTCTTTCTTTTTTCTTTCTTTCTTTCTTTCTTTCTTTCTTTCTTTCTTTCTTTCTTTCTTTGTTTCTAACAGAATGACTACCTTTATGCCTAGTTTGGTCTCACACAATATATATAAACGAACATGTTATTAAAGATAAAATATAGCCAAGGAACAAAAGAAGAGGCCAGACATCCAGGGATCAGGAAGCTTCCAGCTGAGTGATTGTGGTGGCAGGACCTGATGGAGGGTCTTCTTAGGGTGCTGTGTGGGATGCAGCAGCTCCAGTCCTTGCTTCAGCAACCCGCCACCCCAGCAAAGCTTTTCATGCTAGGGCCAGAGGATCTGACAGGTCTCACTAGGGAAACATGCATAGTTTGGCTGGACCTGGAATAGGTTGGTAAGGACACAGTGAAGCAGTTTGACAGACAGACTGCCGAGACTATATACCCACATGTGGAGCAAGAAGATGTTCCCAATATAGGGAAGGATAAACCTAGTTTCCAAGAGAGGAAGTTATAGATATCTGCAAACAGCACAGCATGAGACTTTTCCATTATCATAACTAGAAAAGAATGGCATGTGTGCAAATTTTTACATTCTTTGTAGAAGTGGCGTTGAACCCAAGGCCTTTATACTGAAACACACTCAAGACTTTTGTCTTGAAATTGCTATCTTCCTGTCTCAGCCCCCTTATCCACTGGGATTGTAGGTGTACATAGTCATGCATAGCTCAAATTTTACTTTATAAAACAACTTGAAAAGTATAAGGTGGGCATATTTGTGGTACGTAACTTCAGTAGCAGCTACCTGGGAGGGTGGGTGGGGGTGGCCTGAGAACAGGAGATGGAGACCAATCTGGGCAACACAGTAAGACTCTATTTTAAAGAAAAGAAAAAACAGTTGGTAAAAATGTTTTTCTATAGTGTTGGATGTCTTTTCACTCTGCCAGTAGTTTCTTTTGCTGAGCAGAAGCTTTTTAATAGGATGAGATCCCATTTCTTGATCCTTTCTGCTACTTTTCATGCTCCTGAAGTTTTGTTCATAAAGTCTTTGCCTAAGCCAATGTCTCCAAGAGTTCTACCTAACCTATTTTGTAGAAGGTTTAGTGTTTCTGTGTTAATATATAGGTCTCTAATCCACTAATATTTAGTCTACTACATGGTGAAAGAGATAGTTCCGACTTTAGCCTTTGACAAGATAAAGCCCAGTTTTTCCAGTACTATTTGTTAAAGAGGCTATCTTCCTTTCCTTGGAGATACTTGGCTCATTGGTCAAAGATGAGGTGGCCTAGTGTATTTGGAGTTGTTTCTGGATCTTTTAATCTACTCCACTGATCTTCAGGTCTGTTACTTTGCCAGTACCATGCGATTTTTTAAATCATAATGGCTTTGTAGTATAGTTTCATGTTCGGATTATGATACCCCCCTGGCATATCCTTGTTACCTAGAATTGCTTCGACTGTTCTAGGTCTTTTGTGGTTCCAGATGAATTTTTGGGTTATTTTCTCTAAATCTGTGAAATACGCTGTTGGGATTTCAATCAGGATTTCATTGAATCTATATAGGAGTTATGAGGGTATAGTCATTTTGGTGATATTGGTTCTTTCTACCCAGGAACAAAGGATTCCTTTCCATTTTCTGATATCTTCTTCTATCTCCTTGTCCAGAGTGCTGTGGTTTTCAGCATAGAGGTCTTTCACTTCGTTTGTTAGATTGAGTCCTAGATATTTGTTTTTTTGATGCCATTGAAAACAAATAAAAACAAAACAAAACTTAATTGTTGGCCTTCAGTTGTAGTATGAATTTTTTATTTACTTATTGATCTAAAAGATTTCCATATACTTTTTAAATCCACTAGGAAAAGTATCACAACTATAAGAAGAATTTCATTCAATTTGGAGACAAGTATCATTCATTTGTTAACTTGGTCAACTCATTTATTCAATGAACATTAATAACAGACCTTCTGTTATACAGGATTCAAAGTACAGGATACAGTTTAGGAGACTGAGCAGGTAGCAAAGAGAAGCGAAGACTTTGTTTTTGTTTACCACGTCACTTGACAGACTGGACCAAGACTTCTTCGCTTTTCTGTAGAAAGGCCTTTGTCAGAGAGTGTAATGAGTGGATGGATAGCAGTGTATCTGTGCCTCTGTGTCTCCCCTACTCTTCTCTGTCTCTTACCTCCCTGAGGCCACCTAATTCAACCAAAAGAGCTCAATTCTTATTTATTGAATTTCTGAGCAAGATTTCCTTTTATGGAAAAAGAAAACTATTGAACTAAACTGTATGTGTTATCCTATTAACGGTTATACTTTCTGATTAATTTTTGTTGTTGTTTTTATGGTACTGGGGATTGAACTTGGGCCCTTATGCTTCCAAGGTAGGCACTGTATCATTTGAGCTAAATCCCCGGTGTTTCCTATTAGAGTTATTAAACAAATATCTTCTTGGTCCCAACACAAAATAGTGGTGAGCATGTCTATTGAGTTATAAAAACCTCATTTTCTTAATTAAAAACCAACATTTTAGATCATTATAGAATAAACAATAGAGAATGCTCACTGTGATGATGATCTATATTATGTTGTTTGGAAAAATAGTAAAACACGTAAAAATACAGCTAACTTCTTAGCCTAACTGCTTTGGATTGACAAAACACACATAAAACATAGAGAAGGTCAGTGGAAGAACTGATTTTAACAGGCAGTACCAATTATTGTCCCTGGATCACCTTGTTCCTGTCAAGGGAGAGATAGAAGGGAGGCGTTGGTGTGAAATCAGCCAGCACAGAGAGTGTTCTAAAGGGATGTCATATTCTATTTAATGTTCTCAGAGTGTAAAGATTTAAAAAAAATTAGGAAGTCTTTTTACATGATGAACTATTTCTAAACCTTCAAATTACCTATATTGTGGATTATCTTTTGAATAATTTTTTTTAAAGAACATTTGAAATAATCTTGGGCCCCAGCCCAAGCTCAGAGATACCATGCCTACTCGACAAATGTGAGATCCTGAGTTCAACTCTCAGTTTAAAATATATATATATTTTATATATATATATATATATATATATATATATATATATATATAGTTTGTTTTCTAAAAAGGTCTCTTTTCTTAAAAAGTCATTTTGCTTTGTCTTCCATTAAATATACCCATCTTTGTCTTAGACAACTAACTCTTGTACTCCCTTCTTTAACTCTTTCTTCTTCTTTTGAATATTTTGGACTTCTGAGGAGCTCTTTTTGATCTACAGGTTTCTTCCAAGACTTCTGGCCAGACCCTCCAAGTAGGTTCAGCCCAGTTTGCTTTGCTTCAGCTCTAAAGTAGAAACTGTTTCTATTGGTCTGGAAGTTCAATAAGCTTCACAGTTAGTCAGCTCTGATGTGAATTTGTGCAAAACCAGATTGTTTTTGTTCATCAGTGTTTTTCCTGGACCACTGAGGAGAACTGCCAAGAAAGTCCACAGCTTTTCATTTAGAGACAGGCCATGAAAATATGTGGGTCTCTCTGCCATCGCCACAACTCTCCAACCTTCCTTTATCATGAAATCAGTCCTGGTCTTCTGGTTTCACACTTTGTGCTAGTTTCAATTTTTAAAAGAACTTTTCTGAAAAAATTAAAGGTAAAACTCCTTTGTATACATTGTGATTTAATTATAATTGATTACAAATATAAATATTCTTATTTTAGGTCAGCATCTAAATCAAAGTGTTCTATATATTTTAACAGTTATGAGAAACTGAAATCTCCTAGATACAGATAACAGCTATCTCTGATGGACAGTTAAAGATAATTAATAGATAGGAATTATCTGAACAGTGATTATCATTGTGAATGCTAAGCTACCTGGGATAATCCATTGTCTTGATAAAAGAAGTTATGAGTTCATACATGATAGCCATTGTCAACTGTCTTTTAATGGAACATAATCTTTTAAAAGCAGAAGCCTGGAACAAGGAAATTCTACACTAAATAAACTATATAGTGTATATAACTCTGATCACATTCTAAAAATTATTTCAATAGAATTTCTTCATGTAAAATACACTGCAATGTTGCCTACTTCGTGGAGTGATTAAAATGTTTAGGATGGGCTAGGGATTTAGCTCAGTGGTTCCAGAGCCTGTTTTGCAAGCACAAGAGCCAGGTTTGATAGCTAGTAACCACATAACAATACTGGGCGTGGAGACTCATACCGAGCAGCAATCAGTACCACATACCACAGTACCAGGCGTGGTGACTCATGCTTCTAATCCCAGCACTTGGGAGGCAGAGGCAGGAGGATTGCTGTGTTGTGAGTTTGAGACTGAGCTCAGGGCCAGCCTGAATTACAAAGTGAGACCCTATCTCAAAAAAAAAAAAAAAAGTTTGGGATGATACCTGACTCAAACCAGAATTCATGAAATGCAGCTTTCTTGTGACTATATTCAGTTATTTATATCGTCATCTAAATATCTTTCATCTAAAAATTATAATTATAAAAGGGCTTTGACAACACTGGTTAAGAAATGGTGATCAATGATAGCTGAATATTTTGGTATTTTAGGAATTATCCATGGAATAACTTCTCAATTGCATAATCTGATCTAATTGCCATTAAGATACTTACAACTTTTATTCTATTTTTTTCTTGTGAATTTCTTAGTTAGCTTTCATAAGTGGTACCAAATACCCAACTTACACTGTGTTAAGGAGACAGACTGTGGTTCATGGTGCTGGAGTTTTCTGTATGTTATCAAATGCTCCAAGGCAGGAACATTGTGGCAGGGAGGGAACCTCAGAACAAACAAAGCTTGTGGTCCCCAGGCAGAAGAGGACAACAGAAGAATGCCAGAGAGGAAGGAGCAAGAGAGGACATATTGTCCTCTTGCTCGTGCAAGCCTTCCCAACTCACTCTCAGACGGCCAAAAGTACGTTTTGTTAGTCTTCTAGGAATGTAGTACTCCAATCAAGTGGACAACCACAAATTATAGTTATGATGAGTATAGTGTATATTTACTATTTGAAATTTACAGTTTATAATGTATACCTAGCTTACAGTTTTCATTGATATGTTAAAAATAGTTTCTTTGAATTAAGCTGAAAGTGAATAATAATCAATTATACAGAATAATAAAAACTGATTTAAAAATTCCTCTATTGTTGGATATTAAGCCTGGTTGTGTTCTTATTTGCTATGAATAGCATTGCTATATATTTCTGTGTAAAACATATTGAAAGGAATTTGATGTGTGTTAGGTATTTTTCTGAAAATTTATAACAAATCATCTGCACTTTAGTATTCCTCACAGATTTTGGCCTGTAAATCAATACTTTATTTTCTTCATTTTTACTATTTTGGCCTGTTACTACAAAATATAATTGGAGGAGTTCTTATCAATTTACCCAATAGTTAATATACACAAAATTTACTCTTCTTCATTATGATATTTAATGGTATATCTTGAATCACATAGAACTTTAAACAGTTATTACTTATTTCTGAAGGAACTTTAAGTAGTAACAAAAAGAGATTTAGAAAAGCATTATATTATTGGATATAGGAATTACAGGGGAGGTGGGGGATTTATCTCAGTGGTTCTGGTGCCTGTCTTGCAAGCATAAAGGCTCAGGTTCGATTTCCCGGTGACCATATACAATACTGGGAGTGGAGACTCACGCCCAGCAGCAACCAGTACCATATACCACAGTGCTGGGCATGGTGGCTCACGCTTGTAATCCCAGCACTCGGGAGGCAGAGGCAGGAGGATTGCTGTGATGTGAGTTTGAGGAAAAAAAAAAAAGAACTACAAGGATTTAAGAATAGATAATTATTACACACAACAGAAAGGCCAGACTAAATTATTTGTATTTTTGCATTCATTTCAAAGGAAAAAGGCATCCAAAATTAGAAAATTGGTCATCAGCAGTTGTCCAACTACCTGATATTACCTGTGGGTTATATACTTTTTTTGGTAAGGAGATACATTTTTTTTTGCTACATTATTCACAGTTATTTAGCCAAAGTGTGTGCACTGGATGTCAGATTTAATGGGACTGTGACAACTGGAATTTATGAGAAGAGCACACCACACAGGTAGGATTCCCATTTAGTGCTAGGCTTCATTCTGAGTCCATCAATGAAACAAAAAGACAAAAACTTTTGCCCTTTTGGGATTTACCTAGAAAAAGCAATAAGTTAAAGGAGGGTGTAAAGAGTGGGAGTGGGGTAAGAATTCATGCCCTTGTACACGTGGTCAGGTAAGGTTTCCCCACAATGGTGACTTTTCTTAGGGAATGAAATGACTCATTCTAAAGCTCAGGGCAAGAGTTATCTACTATTTCCAGTTCTGGGAGTTCAGGAATGTCTTGTTGAGTGGGCTGTTTATAGACATCTTGGAAAGTTGGGTCCAAAAGATCTGAATGAGAACTAAGAGAGGAAAGCTATATTCAATAGGCATTCCATCAGTCACTACAGAGGATGGAAAATTGTGAACGGTGGTTCATATTTAAATCTGGTTCTGAATAAGTCTGGAAATAACTGCATTGTGCAAGCAAAATTCAGTCAGTACAAGGTGTATCACAATAGTGAGGACCCATTTCTTTTTCTTTACAGACATCAGAGCAGAAAGGACTGTGACACTTAGGGTATGAATCAGCAGTGACCGCTATTCTGCAAAACCCCAGTGGCCCCTGGCCCCAACCCTTGGCACTGAATTGTGATAGTGTGGTGTTTTCGTGTATTATGTGGTTACAAGGACCACCAATGAAGAACCACTGATCTCCATCAGGGAACCTGCAGGAACTAAGTTCAAGTTGTGAGGATGTAAGTTAAGGACAGTGAGTGGCTGACCACTGCAGCCACCACCAAAAGAGCACAGTGAACAGGAAATACTCCTTGGGACTCCCCAGAAACAACTGTGTGAGTGTATGAGCTTTATAGGGATGAATGTCCTGTCTGTCATTTTTGCATGGCTTATTTTAACTTAATTTTTCTGTATTAACAAAAGCATAGATTAGTGAGTAATTTTTTATCCTCTTTCAATGTTGAACTAAAATTGAATATAAATATTTTTATAACTTTTTTTCTGAGGATACTCATAAACCTGGCAATCAGAAAGACAAGAAGTAAAAGTGAGTACTAATCTCTACAGTAGGGGGGTGTGACTACCACTATAAATCAGTTAGGTAGACACACTCCACATGAATGACCACAGCTCTTTCATCCTGTAATTTTTACCTGGTTATTTGAAAGGCAGGTCATCAAGAGAGGTGTAGGTCAGAGTCAGACGAGTTCATTACTACACTAAGCAGTACAAGTATCAGTGTTTTTATATCCTAAATTCCCATTTTTCCCTGGGTAGTGAGGCATGATATCTACAGGGGCAATTAGTTATGTTCTGGATAGAAATCATGTGATCAAGGAATCTAAAAAATATTACATGGGACAATAGACATTCTATTGCTTTAGGAGACTTTACCTTCTAAAGACTATTTATAAATATCCTTGCAAATATAGTCTGGGCAAAGCAGTGAGTATGCACTGCGACATATTCAGAAAAGTGAGATGTACATTGAGAATTGTCTCCCAACATGATTTACTCATTCAAGGACTCCAAAATTCTTCAGTTGGTTTACTGCAGCTGGACAACTTGTTAAGAGTGGACCTTCATTCATTTATTTTACATCTATTTTTGTCTCATGTCTGCAAAACTGAGAGCGTTTGGTCTTAAATGGTCAGATTTAGCCATCTGCTTACCAGTGTTCTGGGTGGAGTCTGACTCGGAGAGGAGATTGCTGAAAATGAAGTCTGACACAATGGCCAAATCATAAACCATAACTCCATTAAGTCCTATTTTCATATTGGATAGGCAATGAAATTGTATTACCTGTCTCTAGAATGGAAAGAAAAATCAATATGTGCTGTTTCTCCACTTAATGAATGTCCTTCTCTGGCCTCTTGGTTGTTGCTACCCCCAGCATTTTATATTAGCATGATAAGAAACATTGTACAAATGTGTGGGGTGGGCCTGAGTCTTTAGAAGGTGATTTCTCATAGCAGTGTGTAGAATTTTTATACCAGTCATCTGTCAATATGACTGGAAAAAGAGACTATCAAGACAAAAGTAAATATTACTTTGAACAAAGTATTATTGAATACAGGGTGCTACTACCATCTAAGATTCCCGGGAATTGTAGTTAAATTTGTACTGTCTAATAGAAAAAGTGCTAGACTTAGAGTTTACTTCAGCTCCACACATTATTTATGTGATCTTGATAAGTTACTTAATATCTCTGATTCATAGATATTAACATTTTAAATGAAGGAATTAATTTATTCTGTCCACCTCATAAGTTCACATTGGTTATTAAAATTAATAATGTGCTATATGTACATGAAAGTTCTTTGACAACCAAGTTTGATACAATGTAAAGTGGAGTTACAATGATGCAATATATAAATTTGATACCATCTTTTTTAATATTGACATTGAGAAATAGACTTGCTATTTCTTTGAGTATCAGGTTATTTTTAAAATTATAGAGTGCATAAAAAACACAAAATCTCTGTAAGAAGAATAAATAATATCTAGAATACCTTAGATGAATCAAAGTAATAACTGTGTAACATTATATTCCCTTTAACTAACATGATTTTTTTAGTTGCACAATCTCCAAATGTAACCAACAGAAATGACCAAGTAGTTCATTCAACTTTTCTCTAATGTCCTCTAAACTCTTTCCATGTGAAATTACTGAGCTAGTATCACCCTCAGTTAATGAGTCTAATCATAATACTAATTCTTTTGAGACTGAAGAATCATAGGAGTCAACAAGGACAATTGAAGTGGGTTGTAAAATAAAAGGCCGTGCCACTCCCCACACAGCTTGAGCAACTCATGGAAATTTTGACCTACAAAAACTCAAAGGTAGAAAAAGATGGATCCACAGTGAATCCTTGATTCTAGCAGGCAGAACAGTATCAGTACACACTAGTACTGAAACTTTTTCACTAACTCACTCACTACTAATTTATAAAAGTTATCATCTTGGACCCATGACTGACAGAAATATTTCTAGGATCAAAACCAAAAGTATGTAGAAGTCATGACTGTAGATAAGATCAGCCCATCTGCCTGCACTGAAGACATATTGAGTTTGCTGAGATTTGGTTTACTGAACAAATAGATGAAATACATACCATAGTTGGATGTGATTTGTTATATGGAATTTCTTTTGGGAACTGAATAGGTATATGTGTATATTTGATTGCGAGTGTGTGTGTAGAAGAGCTACTAACACTTAACTCAGGTATTACCAAGACTCACTGGATGGGTGGTGTTAACTAAATTTGAAGGACAAAGATAAGTGATAGGAAAGGTAAAAGACAGTTGAATGAAGGTGTTAGAGTCCTGTTTCCTAGATACATTCAGCTTGCCAGCTTTCGGAAGGAATATGTGAATAGCCTTTATCAGTCTCTCTAAAGTTTTGGCCTGCTTCTGAATCACCTGCAGAGATTTACAAACACAGATTGTTCAGTCTTCTCCTTACATTTTGTTCAGGAGGTTGGGGACAGAACCTGGGCATCAATGTAAAATTTGCTAATTAGAGGACAACTTGAGACCCTCTGAAACCACCCTATCTCTATGCATAAGTTTTATAAATAATCCAAATAAACTGTATATTCTAATCATTGTGAATGAACTTCCTTTTCCTCCTTATCAAGAACATGTAGACATAGAGTCCAGTAAAGCTTTCTAAAGTGATCAGTGGGAAGAGTATTAGAAATGAAACCTATGCTCAGAAGAGGTTCTTTCTTTGTTGGGGGGAACTGGCTGCCTTTTCCGGAAGAGAGGTAAATTCTTGTGCTCTTTTCAGAGCCAGAGTAGAAACATAGACACAGAAGACTACACGTGAATCTACGTTAGTAATGCAGAAGGAAAATGACGATGGCCTTGACAAGATGTTAATTATGATTTAGAGACTCTTCAAGTTCTGGAGAAATGCAGTTAATTAAACACTACGGATTGTTTTCTGGTGTGTGCAGGGAAGAGTGTTGGGAAATAGGCACTGAGAATTATATTCAAGGTCCTTGCTTTTAAATTGTGTGAGTTTAAGACCAGTGGAGCTGCAGCATTTGGATCCAGTTGTCAGTGAAGAATCACGTGTTATCCTCCAGACCAACTGGATTAGAAGATCTACAGGTGACTTACATACATATTTAATTCTGAGAAATCATGTACAAAGTCATGATGATCTCTCTCGGTTACTCTGAAGAGTCACCTATTTCTTTAGCAGCCTAATAGATGTGTAGATAATCCAAACCTTAGTTTTAGGATTTTGCAGAAGGACCCTTCCTATATCTGTAGATTGGCTTTGAAGTTAATACCTTTTCTCTGGAAAATGTCCTGTGAACATGATGTTCTTTCAAGTCTTTCTCTTAGTAGAAAGAGCAGCCTGATGGGTTAAGATCTTAAGTAAGACACAAACCGGTCATTGTTGAGTGAAATCAAAATTTAGTGGATTGTCTGGGATGATTCTACATTTTAATTTATTCACCCTCTTACATTTGAAGCTAGAAGACAGAAATAATGACAAAAATATATTAGTGTCCTTCTAAGAGATCTAGCTTAGAAAGGAATTTTTGAGAGATTATGTTAGTTCAACAGGGAGGATGAAGTTACACCAAGAAGTAAAACCAAAAACTCAGTGGTGAACAAAAATGGTAGTTTTCAGACAGGCAAACTGCTTGTTCAGACACCTCTCCATGGGTTCTCTTTGTAGGGATCCGACATTCTGGGATAGTTCCAGTTCATGGCACTTCCTTCTCAGTGCAAGGTCTCAGAGTATGTCTAAGAAGAGAAAGTAAGCCCTGAAGATTATGCATTGGTTTTTCAGCACGTACTTTCCAAAATATCTTCCATCTTCAGCTTCTCTGGCCAGACTTATAGTCACACCCAACTGCAAAGAAGGCTGAGAAACAGGCTTCTATTGGATCAGAAAGGGCTGGGAAGCTAAAAGGAGCATTAGTTATGTCTATGAGCAGACACTGGGAAAGTACTTTTACAAACTTTGTGTTCTTGATTTTTCATGTGGATTGTGTACTGAAGGACAGCGCAAGAGGAGTGTGTAGGCAGAGAGGGTGAGCTGTTGGTCTCATCTTGAAGGCAATGACTAATTACTAATGTCTGTGTCCACAGGACTGGATGATGAACTCCCCAAAATTTTGTCACATGCCATCTTAGCACAGAGAGCACTAAAGGAAAGCAGACTAAGCTCCTCATAGCCTGAGTAAATAAATACACTTTTATGAGGTATTTTATAAGGTCATCAGGGACTTTACATTAAAGACCTAGATTTGGATCTTACCAGAGACAAAACTGTCAAGTACAAATTTATATATTTTTAATCCTGTTTTGCTCAGGGTTTATTGTAGGAATTAAAAATTAAAATGGAGCCTGGGCAGTGGTGATGAATCTGGAGTGGAGTGTAAAAAGCTTGGCTATGTACATGAAGGATAAACTGTACGTCTGTGAGCCTTCCCAAGAGACAGGAATGGGTTCTCTCATTTAACACATCTTAGTTTGTTATCCTGGGAGCAAGTTTGATATCAGTTTCTCATTATGGGACTGCTGATCAGGGCCTACTGCCTTACCAACATCATATATATGGGTGTACAGTCTCACCTCTAAGTTTTCAAGGTAATAGCGAGTAATCTAATTACATAGATAATTAAAAACAACCAAAGTGCAAGTTTAAAACTTGTACTTTTATGACTGTGAAGCAGGCTATCAAAATGACAGGGAGTCTGGATGTGATCGTTGTACGCATCCAGATTAAATGAGTGCATTAGTTGATTGTTTCTGGTATGAAGATAAGCAGAGAAAAGTATAATAATGTTGGCATTTAAGTGGACCTAATTAGGCTTCGAGTTTAACACTCCATTAAGATGAATGGGAAAGGGTCACTCCGTTCAGACTGTGGCACTGTCTTGTGTGTCTGGATATTGCCTCTGAAGACAAGAGTCTGTCAGCACACGTTCCCAGTCACCCCTGGGAAGCAGACTAGAAATTTAATTCTTTTAAAATTAAATCTCAGGATCTGGAGGCCACAGTCATATCCATAGGGAGATGTGAAATTCTTAAATTCTGCAGCTGTATTAGTCATAAACAACAACAATATCAACTATAACACTTTCCTATGTCTATCATAACTTTCAAGCACTGATTTCAGTGTTTCCTCCACACAACCTCATGAAAGTAACAGGCTCTAGCTACTACTGGGGGACCCTGTCCTCAGAAATGGTGAATAACTTGGCTAAGATTATGCAGCATGTCACTGGTGAAGCCAGAAACAACATAGTGGGGGCATTTAGTTTTATTGGCTTAGTTTGTCATCTATGAGGGAAAGAAGCCAGGAATATTGTCTACTGAAAAAATTCCTATTGCAGACAGGTTTGCAGCATGTGATAGAATAAATCCTGCTGTCTTCCCATAGCAAGATTGGCTCAGTAGGTGACAAGCTGCTACAACAATGGTTAAGGTAAAAGGCACAATTGTGATCTTAACGTTATGTGACTCAGGGAATCATTCACAATTGTCCTTAACAATGCTACCAGGGTCATCCTCTGCCATTTAATGTCTGGACTTTGAAAGTGGATGTATAGAGATTGCAGAATGAATACACTATATTTGGCTTGAAATAAGTTACTGGAGATGGTTTTTGCAATTTTTTAACTCAGGAAAGTATTATGGCTGCATTAATTATGGCTTAATACCATTAATTATGGTATTATGGCTTCATTAATTGAAATTGTGGTCACAAAATTGATAACTTGTAATTCTGATTGTTCTGTAGACATAGTACATGTCACTGGGTGACTACTTTTGCTAACTTTTAAAAGCTTATTTTCAGAGTTAGTAAGATAAAATATGGTTTGCTTATCAAAATCTTAGGTTTCTTGATGGTATTTTTTGCTAAGATTGCAAAGGGAAGTTTTGCTATATTCACCCCGTGCCATAATAGACTCATTATGTATCCAAATATTTCCTAAATGGCTCTACAAGTGAAATTATTATACATTTTAGAACTTTGTAAATGGATCCAATTTTAATAAAAGAATACCTGTATTTGTCTATTATTTTTCACATGAATTTGCAGAGAAAGAACTTTATAACAAAATAAACAATAAATCTCCTGCAATTTCTTTAATTAATTTAAAAAATTTGACAGTTACATTCAGCATTATTCTTAGAATGACTTTCATGACAGAATTCACAGGATTTATTTTTCATAGTAAAATGATATAATGCCGCAGTGCAAGTGCCTGTTGCTGTGTAAGTACTTGTTGTGAGTTGGCTTGTGTTTTTCCAAAAATATTAGACTTCTTAACCTCTGGTGTCTGTGAACATGACCTGATTTATAAAAGAGGTCTTTGCACACGTAATCAGGTTAAAATGAAGTCGTGCTCAGTAAGGGTGTGTCCTAATCCAATATGACTAGTGTTTTTTAAAAAGAGCAGAAACCCAGACACAGAAAACAGAGCCTCGTGAAGATGGAGGCAGATTGGAGACAGTTACCACATGTGAAGGAATGTCTGGGAGACAGACAGAACTGTCCTCCGCTAGAAGCGTCAGTGGGAACAGAGCTTAGCAATGCGTTTATTTTGTCTTTCTAGCTTTCAGAATGGGAGAATAAACTCCAGCTATTTTCAGCCACTTGTAGTATTTCATTCCAGCACCCCAAGCAAACTAACTCATTACTCCATAAATATTTCCTAAATGTACAGATGAATTTTATGGACAAATTCACCAAAGGAAAGGGCTTCCTCAGATATTTAGACAGTGCTACAATCAGCCAGGAAACAAAATGACATAAATAATCCCATTGGTGTATTTATATCCACTTCTATTCTTACTAAGCTGTTTCTCGATGGAAGCTTTATTTTCTGATAGGTTTATAAAAATTCATGCTCATGGTGGTCACAAAGTGTGGTGTGTAGACTTGGTGACTCCCAAGTGCCACTTCCTCTGCAGTAAGATACTGCTCTTCTTCAGGCTCTGTGTTGTGTCGAGCCTCTGAGTAGGTGCTCAGTAAATCCTGGTGGAAATAAGACTTGTGGTAAAGTCTATAGGCTGTGTGTAACAAGATTAGAAAAAGATTCTATCTCAAAATGCTACCATTGTAAAGAGGACAGCTACCCTTAAGTATTTGAATTAGATGTGTTACAGGAATCTTGTGAATTCTACCACATACAGCTGTTCTTTTTTTCTTCCTTCACTAGCCAATTTCTTGAAACACATTCCTATGCCTTCAGTCCTTACAATCTCTAAGGATTTTGAAGAATAAAGAAAAAAACCCCAAACCCAATCACTCCCTAAATGTGGAGAAAAAAAGTGGATGAAGTGTGAGGCAAAAGGAGAAGCAGGGTATGGCTGTGATTCTGAACCTCTGTCAGGACGGCTGCCGGTGTGTGCTGCATGACAACTTTTAATGCTGACTTTCCCCGAGGGCAGTAGGTCCCTCCGCAGCGCAAGAAAAAGACTCCACCTCGCAGGTCCCCTGCTCAGCAGCTTACGAACAGCCCGCGAGATCTCCAAACATCAGATGCATAACGAGCTAGTGTGGAAAAAAAAAAAAAATCCAGGTTCCTTTTAACAACCTAATATTTTACTTGACATGATAAAGCATTCGAAATCATTTAACTTGTACGATTAAGTTAAAAGGCAGCGATGGAATCTTTAGGGTTTTCAAAATAGGGGGCATCATTTTGGGCCAGAAAAGAAGAAAAAACCCAAACCAAAATAAAACAAATTAAAAACAGAAAACCCAGAAAAGTGGTTAGCCGTCTAGTGCGCACAAGGAAATAGGGAGCGCTTCAGTGTTCACGTGCTTCCCAGGAGTCCGAAGCTGCTCATGCTGGCTGGACTCATCCCACCGGTAGTGCCGCCCCTGTCAGAAATACAAAGGCTCGTATTCGAGAGGCTGCCCGGTGCTTGTAACACTCACAGGTTTTCTCTCCCCCCAGATCCGAGCGGAGGCACTTTTTCTTTCTAAAGAGCGGCATCTGGCCTCTTCGTGCGCTCATTTGCATGCCAATACTGGATCGCTCTCCGAGCGCACAGCTATTTAACAGCGGTGCTGGTGTCCGAGCTCTGGGAACAAACCAAATGGTTTGGGTGTGCTTTTGTGTGCAGTGCGGGTCGTTGCTACACTGGGCTTATTAAGAATAGTACACATTCATTATAACAAGATTGCTCTTTTGCTCAGGGGCCATCACGCCGCGTTCTGTAAATGAATTAACAGCAGCATGCATTTGTGTATTATGGGCCCAGAAGATGCATTTGTTTATTAAATAAATCTGCAACACAGAAAGTATCGTTAAAAAAAAAAATCTTCAGAGTGCGCATGTACAGTAGTTATTTGGGGTTTTTCTTTTCTTTGAAACTTCAACGTCTTGGCGAGTTTTCCTCTTTTGTTTCTTTTAAAATCAGAGATCACAGGCCACACTCGAGCCAGATAGCTTACAGAAACTGACATTAAAAAGTTGAAGCGAAATTTAAGTCACAGAAGCACAAACCGTTTCAGGAGTGGTATTGTAAACAGCCCCCCTCCCCCTTTAATAAGGATTTAACACTACACTTCCTTTGTGTTCATATAAATTCTTTTGTTTTTCCTAAGATAGTTTTTATCTAAAACTCATCATTATTTTTACATACTTTTATTTTTGTATAACATTTAGCTTTTATTCCATGTATCATCTTCTTCTGTGAACTTTGCTTTGTTTCGAGTACTACCTCTGCTTTCAGGGCGTGCAGTTCCTATTGATCCATCGATTTCCAACTTTCCAGCCCAGGTATAGTTAATACAAATATGTGCATAAACATGAGTCAGCCCTTTGGATTTTATTACAGCTAACTAATGATTTTCAAAAGCCCAGGGGCAGTTCACTGTTGCATTGCAAACTCAGAATATGTCTTTAGATGTGGTTCTTCTCCATTTCTTACCATTTATCTTTTGTGTCTTCCTGTTTTTAATATGTAATCTGATATGTTGAACATTTAAGTAATATTGGCCAAAAGCAGAATATTTAAAAATATGAAATGCTGAAAGAATCTTTAGCCTCAGCAAGGTCAGTAGAGAGTCTGTCAAAATAAAGCAAGTTAACAAGAAGAAACAGTCACATTTCCAAATTTTAAAAATTCATTTTATTAGAATAATGAGTGCTCTAAAAACAAAGATAGATTGATTTTCTATTTGATTTCTTGAAACCTTCCTCTAAAATTACTCAAATAGTTTAAAAGGGAAAGCTTGGTAGGTGGAGTAGCTTAGGATTTCATCGACTGTTAGCTTAGCAAGAGATCTATGACATTATTTAAAAATACCCAGTTAATTAGTACATATGCAATAGAGCAAAATGTTTTATAAGAAACAGGGCAGGACTTATAAAAGATATTCCATATGCAGCAAAAATACGTAACTGTTTGATGTAGGATGGCGCTTTTCTCCCACATGGAAACTTGAATGCTCACTATTTTGTCCTTAAAGAAGTAATATTTAGCTCTGCTACTTATTGAAAAAAAATTCTATCGTAGCAATTGATTTAATAATTATGTAAGGAAAAAAGAAAATACTTGAAAACCAGTTTCTTTCATCTTTTCTAAGCTCTATTTTTCCAGAGCATTTTATTTATTCTGCTGCAGCTTTTAGAGAGGCCAGCCAATCAGAAAGTCTGTAAAGGGCCCAGGCCCAGGCTCAGTGCTGAGCTCCAAATGCGATTCCAGTCCTGACAGGGGGATTATAGGAAACAGATGACTTACGCTTCTAATTTGTGGCCTTAAATTGCAAACAGAATTTCAGGAGTCGAGCAGAGTAATAAATGGCAATAGAAAAAGCCACACACGGCCAAATCAGTATGTGGTGGTTGTAGGTTAAACTAAATGGGAAGAGACAGGTTATGATGGTTCAGTGTATTACAGAGAAGAAAGTCTTAAATTACTAGTGCTGAGAGGTATTGCTCCATGGCAGACAGTATTGCATTGTGTAGTCTACAGATATCACAAGCAGAACAATAAAAAACCAGGTTTAACATAGAACCTGTTGCTAGAGGAACTGTGGGTTTTTTTCTTCTTTTAGAAATGGAAGCAGTGTTTTATGTTTGTTTTGACCTCTGCTGTATACATGGCCCCTTAACATCTGTTTTCTACCATTGCCGTTTTTCACACCAAATTAAATGTCGAGGAGTCAGATAAAATAAGTTCAAAATATGTCCAAATTATTTTTGTTGACTTCCAACAAATGTCTCAGTAACTCTTTTCACACGGAATGATACCATTTAAATTCCAAGGTAGAAAATCATTTTCCTTTCAACGTTTTAAGACCAATGAAAGGAATTTTGAGGTGTACTTAAATTCAGGAAATATTGCACTGGCCTTTTTGGTAACTCATATTACAATTTCAGACTTGCTTTAAGGCTATTTCTTCATGTAAAGTTATATGCATCTGTTGGATAAAAGTTCAGGAAGATTGTTTAACAACAGCATATAAAAAGTCATTATTCAGAGTTGTTTCACATGATCAGTTCCAATCACAATTTTAAAAAGCTTCATTGTTTATCATGTGTAAACTCTAGGTACATATATTTTCTATATATATGTGTTTGCGTGCACTTGGGAAATGCGGTGCAAGAGGTAGGATGGTAATGACTTCTGTTTTAAGAATTCTGATGATCTTAAGTGTGTGGTGTGAAGAAAAAGGATGGAATTGACTCGTCAACTTCATCAGGGGACTTCTTTTTCATCAGCTACTTTCTTTGACAACATCTTTTAAGATCTATTGGATCTCACTGGAATTGGCATCTAAATCATGATAAAGACAAATTAAAAATAGTATCCACATTTTATACTATGTGTTGCCTATACATCAAAATCATATCCTCTTAGTCAACGATAGGAGCAGGGGCAACTGTAGTTTTCTGCGCTGTGCTGCATGTGGGGCCATTGAGAATCTACAATGTTTATCCTATTGTTTTTATCCATCACATTGAAATTCAGATCTTTTAAATGATTATACTAAATTTATGCTTGTACCATTTATTTTATATGCTGAAGAAAATATATTGTCTGTTGGGTAACCTGGAGAAAATGAATGATTTTTACTGTGATTTTAAGCAAGCCTGTTGATAATCATTGAGGATGATTGCATTTTGCAAACATTTTGCTTGTTAGGACCACTTTATATTGTGTCATGATAATATCAGTGTAGGATATTGATATTCTTTTTATATTTTTATATTTAAATCACCTGGCAAAAATAGAAAACAAACCTTAGTTGAAAGCTTTTGTCTCTGACATAGAAACCTTTTTTCATGCCTGTCCCTTCTCTCTCTCTCTCTCTCTCTTTTTTTTTTAAAGAAATGCTCAATTATTATTTGTGTCATAGTGGGAAGACTGGGTCTCTATAGGGCCTGAACCTTTTCAAAGAGGAGATAGCTTTTGTTTTTGTACCCCATCAACACCGATCACCTAATTAAATCTGATATCTCTGGCTGAAGCAAAACGATTTGTAATCATTCTTTGGAGTTTACTAATTGGTTGCGGTGTCTTTTGTGTGGCAGATGTGGTGATATTTTTGTAAAATGGAACTGAAAAAAAAAGGAGGTAAAATGTACCCTCACAAATGGTGGGAAACTGGAGAGGTGACAGGGAGGGCGACCTGGTATGACCAAACCATAAAGTAAGGTGTAGTTCCAGGACAAGGGCTTGCAGACCCGAGCCATTCATTAGTTGAGATCGGAACTGGAAAAGGCTTGCTGTCACATGTAGGCCTGGGAGACTGTCGTGGCCCACATTCTACACCTTGATCAGCCTAAGACACTGACACCATTTTCTTTAACAAACACCAACAGTCTTTTTTTTTTTTCTCCTTCATTTTAACATTTCTCAGGGGTTGGATTCCCTTTCTTCTCCTGAGCTGTAGAGAGTAAAGGGAGCTTGTTAACTTGCTTAGATATTTTGACTGCGGATGCTCTTTGGCCACTTGCCTCTAGTAACAGTGTCAAAGCATAACTTGGTATAATTGCTATATTTTCAGTCAGAAGAGTGTCCTGTCTTTATGTTCAAGCTGCTAAATAAAAGGGAAGTGTCATTTGGGAAAATGCTGTAAATTATTCTCAAAGTTCAAGTAAAATTCAATGTGTGACATACCTGGCATGTCCTGTGTTTCTTGCCAACATGCAGAAGAATAAAACATGGGTATTTTAAGTATGCTGATTAAAAACTGGTAAATGCCTGTTTTTATTTTGTTGAGATTGTATGAAGACAAAATAATGGAACTTGGCTCTTTATAATTTAAAAAGGAACTGGAAAGCATTACAATCCTTAATTATCCATTGTTATGATTTTTATATGACATGGATTACAAATAACAACTTTTGATAGACTTCTATATAACAGAGACATACATTATTTACAGACATCAGCAATACTCATTCTGTAAGTGAAAGTTAATATTATAATGGAACTTACCATACTGATAGAAGTAGATGCCATGCCCAATCTATTTTCATTATAAAACACCTTTAACATGATGGAGTTATACTTACTTTATATTTGGTACATTTCCAGAGTTGTCATAATCTGGAAAAACTGCAAACTGGGATTTGTCCTTAACATGTAGCAATATGAAATGGGAAGCAAATAGTAAAGGATGATAGAAAAATATGGATATTCCTGTGGCCTATTCCACACAAAATTCATGCATGAACATCTTCAGGGTTGAGTCTTAAAGAATGTGTGCCAGCTACACATCACATCGTAGTGCTAGGCACCATGTTGCCGATGTTGGCATTCCTTAGTCGGAGAAAAATGATCGTTCCTATTAGGTTGAACCTCCCTGTGTCTCACAAAAGTACAAAACTCCATGCTGCTGGCAGGTAATGACTCTAATTAGCGTGGCAGGCAGGTAATGGCTTGGAATCACCTGCCAATTACCTTTGCCCATTTGCTCTGCTGTAAAACTCTAGATGAGTGGAAAAGTCCAAGGTGGCTATGAGGATGCAGAGACAAGAGGAAGGGACACAGCCCAGGAATCTCTTCTGAATGGTCTTTCTCTGCCATTCGTTTCTTATTTACCCCCAGGTTCTTCCTGAGAGGCTCCAAAGTGGCAGAGAGAATTGGCAGGTCCCTTTACCAGCCTGCTGCTCTTACTGAGTGAGATGGTGCCTGGTGAGAAATTCTACCATGATTTGGAAGCAAACCAACCTTCTCAGATTCTGCCTGTATACTAGACAACGGAGGCCAAGACAGCAAAGGCAGTTTATCTTGTTAGAGAAGAACAATGGATTGCTCAGAGCCAGGTTTTATTTCTCTGTTATGGCCTACTGTTTTCTTTTCCATGAGCTTTCCCCAACTTCATGGAGAGCTGCAGATATTAAAGCAAGAAAAATTGGGAAAACTAAAGCTAGTCCACCTTTCTACAGATCTCACAATGCTTCACACACACACACACACACACACACACACACACACGCACAGGCACATACATAAACACATACTCCTCTCTCTCTCTCTCTTCATATATATATGTATATATATGTATATAAATATATGTATATACATATACATACATACAGAAGAGAGTATGAATACAGAAACAAGGGAGTATTTATAGTCAAATAAGTAACATAATTCCACATATTAAGAGCTGAGTAGGAAGGATGGAAGTAATAGTGAGCTGTACAGTATGTGGTTTCTTTAAACTAGAGAGAACTGTATTCTCCAGGCACCAGCCACATAAAGACCCAAGGTGGCCAATTCTTTCTCTCTTATTTTTTTGCAGGAATCAAACTCAGGACCTTCAGCTTGCCAGCCAGGCTCAGTGCCACTGAGTGTCCCTGGCCTCTGACTCTTTAAGAAAAGTCATAAATATAGAACTTACGTATCTAAATACATTTTATGTATTTTGGATATCTAAATTTTAAATCATTGGTAGGAGGGACCTTTTGTGTTAATGAAACAAAATCAGCCTGCTGTGATCATCTCTATTTTCAACTATATTTTTCTACTTCTTGTGAGCTTGTGTTGTAGTTGCATTAGATCAGCAAAGAGGAGAACAACAGAGGCACTTTAAATCTTGAACAAGTTATTGCTGTTTTACATACAAGTAAGAACCCCTCACCTGTGAAGATCAGCAGAGATCAGCTGTACTTAGAATTTATTAGGCTTGTATAATGGTGGTAGAAGTGAGTGGAGCTGGTCACTCCGTCATGTCTGTCAAGGGATGAGGGACAGAACTCTCACAGTATCTCAGAGAGGACCAGAGATGACACATGCCAGTGAAGCCCTCAAAATCATGTCTACTCTGCGAGTTACTTTTATGCAAGTATTGCAGTTTTTAAAGTAAATTTCTAGCTATATTATGTCAAACTACAAGATTATTTCCTCTTCAGATCTTTCCTTTTTCTTTCAGAGGGGGAGGCAGTAATTTAAGTATCAAGATTCAGTTACTCAAAACAGCAAAAACTAAAACAGTTGTTCTCCAACTGACAGAGAAAACTGAATCTATGTGAAGGCAAAAGTGCATATGGCCTAATTTGTACTTTTTTTTTGCAAATGCAACTAATGGACATCTCTATCTTCTTGTACTTGTCATTGATTTTGTATAAGTTTGTTGGTGAGAGAAAAGAGTAAAATTAGTTTCACATTTTGTTACTAGCGTCCAGTTTTTAGATTTTGGTTGTTCGGTTGCATACTAATACTTAAAGATTTTTGAAGTTTTTCTTCTTAGTGTAAAATAAATTTAGAATCTAAATTGTTTGAAGATTCAATTTAACTTAGAATAGACAAAACCAAGCCGTAAGTATAGAAACCTATTACTATTACCTGGAAGCATCTGTTGCATTTCTTGTACTATATAAAGATAAGAAAAACTATCTATGTATGTACACACACACACACACATTTTGATAAGAAACCAATTATATATATATATATATATATATATATATATATATATATATATATATATATAATTTTTTGAGGAAAGATCTTTTTTGTAGTTCAGGCTGGCTCTGAACTTACTAGTAGCCCAGGCAAGCCTCAAACTCACAGCAATCCTCCTGCCTCTGCCTCCCACCAAGTGCTGGGATTACAGGTGTGAGCCACTACACCCTGCACTGTGTGGTACTGATTGATGATGGGTGTGTTAATTCACTCCTGGCATTGTGGTATGTGATTACTGGGGATCGAACTCAGGATCTTGCATTTGCAAAAACCACTGAGCTAAATCCCTGGTAAAAAATTATATTCTTACTAAAATATTTTTTTCTGAAATATCTTACTCCACAAATGATACCTAAAATGCTATGTTTTGCTCGTAGTCTCATTCCCCAGGTCCTGAAATATTATTCATTCTCCTCATATATTTGCTCTTATATGTGTTCTTCCCAATATTAAATAAAATATTAAGTGATAGATTTCAGTTTTTATAATGTAGGAGTCTAATAAAATTTATAGAAAAATCCAAACACACATTATGAATGATTGAACACAAAAAGTTGCAATTGTTGCATACTTTTTCAGAAAGAAAATGAAAAGATAACCCATCACAACTACTTATAACCAACAGGTCTTTTGAAAAAAAATCTCTCTCAATGAGATTGACTGTTTTGATAAGAAACCAAGATTTTCTATAATAATTTGTGGAAACATAAAAATTAGATGAAATCATGTCACACTTTCAAAAATGTTAAAAATCATTTATACTAGATTTTAAAAAATAAATCCTTATGGCAGTTTGTGCATTTTCTCTGATTAAATTATTTCCCTTAAAGAGCTAGTCTTGGTTGGGCTAGGGTGGTAGTAATGGGTGGAGGGAGAGAGGAGCTCAAGAGAGGACATATAAATTGTCTTAATTTCTAAGAAGCATAGGCCTGACAATCACTTAAGACAATGTGGCTGATATGGCTGTCAGAACGAACTCTGTTCAAAAGACTGTTTTTATAGAATATCATTGTGACACTTTGCTCAGACGGATGTCTTTAGTGGTATTTGATTAATGTAATGTAATAAAAGAGATGCACACTAAAGTGTCTGTACATGTCTTGTTAAGTGTGTTTGATTCATTATACTCAGTTCTCCGTTCTTTCCTCTTTCTGCAGTTCATTTTTTATCATTTCAATAATATATCTATAAATATGAAGAAGTTGGCACTTTCAAAGTCTTTGACATATATAGCTATTAATTCATAACTTTAAAAAATTGTATCTTTCAACCTGTCATTTTAAAGCTTGTAGAGTTTATTACAGTAAGTAACCTGTGTTAGAAATTAGATTTTAAACTTCAGCAAGAAGATAAATAAGCTCCGGAACCCAAAAGTTAGAAGATACCTAGACTTAATCCTAAGTAGAATTACACAGAAAGATATTATATTAAAGGTCATAATTTTAAACTTTCTGTGGTTTAAACTTCCTGGTTTATATTGGTTATTAGTTTCTAATTTACTTTGTTTTCCAGCTCTAGATGTCAAATACAGGTCAAACTTGTAATAAACAGAGCTTTTGAAATACAATTCTCTGATTATCCTGGCTGGGATGGTTTGAGCAAATGAACTTCATGGTTTATTTATCAACAACATAGACAGTTAAGTAAAGATATCCTGAAGGCCAAAAATAGCAGCATTTATTTGTGATGCTATTTAGGATTTACTATTTTCACAGCAGTAAGTTTTTTTTTTTTTTTCTTTGACATGGTGTGAGGCTCCGTTGCTTGGGCTGGTCTTGAACTCTTGAGCTCAAGTAATTGCCCTAATTTTGTCTCCTCTCTGAGACCCGAGACTACAAGAGCCTACTACTGTACCTGGCTAGTAAGAGTAAGCTCTTTATGGCAGACAGTATTTTGTTTGCACTTTATTGATGAGGAAGTTAAGCAGGGAGTAAAATGACTAAGATCACCATATGCCAAAGCTCAGAGCTGGACTTATATATAACCCAGCAGACTTGGTCTTTGGTCTCTTTAAGAGATCTACACTGGAGTATTTTTCTTCTTGAGCCATTTGCTTTGGCTTTATACCCTTTACTGTATAAGTAACAGTGTGGTGGTCTTACTTCTCAGTTTCTTTTTCCTTGGTTAAATTAAGAAAATCAAGCACAGGGAGAGAAAGTCCCAAGTGTACCTTGTAATGAGCTGTGGCTCCCAAGTAATCTTGAGGATTTGGGGTTCCAGGTTAGTATATCCTGTGCAAGTAGCTTTGTGGCAGGGCCACAGGTGAGACCTGAGACACAATTTACTCTGGGACATGACTGTGCTCAGGGAGCCTCCTGTGTACTCAGCAGCACAGTTGAGTCATCTCCATACCCAGAATCAGCTCCATGCTGAGACTGGTCTCCCATAGCCAGTTACAGCTCTGTCTCTTTAACAAGAGAAGAACTTCCCTTCCCTGAAAGGTGGGGGTGGGGGATGAGAATCAAGATACATCAGGTACAGGTACAAATTCTCAATGAGAAATGTGATCAAAATCAACTTAATAAAGGAAAAATATTAAAACAATTAAAAAGGTAAAGAACTTATATTAGTTCTTTAACGAGAGGATCAAGAAAGCAAGTTAAAGAGCAAACAGCTCTAAAGAACTGCTATCCCTTTCCGGGGACAATTGCTCCTTCTGATCTAAAAAACCCCCACCTTCTTCTGCCCCATGAAAGAAAGGGGCTTCGGGGTCAGCCAGACCCAGGCTTAGGTCTCAGCCAGGTCCTTGCCACTTGAGAGATTCATTGAGGAGATTAATTTATTCATTTTGGGCTTATTACAGTATTTCTTAGAAAACTGTAAAACTTATAGAATGGGATGGATGCATTTTGATGCATTTGTGGGAAATTAACACAGAGTGAGCTTTAACATTATCTTCAGTGGTGATTTAGCTAATTGCTTCAGCTCAGGAATGATTGATTGATGCCAGAACACTAAGCATGGTAATTTTATTCCTTTTGTATCTGTTTCATGTCAAGTAGGAGAAGGAGAGGTCTTAAAATATGCACTAGTCATTTTGAGTTTCACATAAGGCTGTTTAAAACTGTAAATAAAGTGAAGAAAACTGGACAACGACTAAAAAGGAGTCAAACAAAAAGAAAGGTAGAACATGACAGGCTCAAGACATACCTGGCCTCTTGAACAGAAGAGGAACAGGGGAAACAGTGTTTGCCCTGCATGGCTCAGGAGGCTGCGCCCACTGGGCTCGCTAGCAGAACTGCCAGCCCTGAGCTCTTTGGCCTCAGCTGGACTCTGTCTTTGCTCCTGATCAACTCTCTCTCTCCATTGGTGGTGGACTTCAAGGACAAACTACCTTGCTTAGAGTGCACACTTTGGGAACACAGTGACAAATGCAGCATACAATCATAGTGTTACATCCTCTTCTGGTCTTGGAGATGGAGAACTGGAAAGCAAAGCTGTTCTGGGGACTTTAGAGGGCCTGGGGCTGACCTCTTTCTTCAGTTCACGTTTTGGGAGTCCTTTCACCTTTCTGAGTCTAACTTATTGCCTGTCCCTCAGAAATGGGCGCTGGGGCCCAAGTGACTTCTAGGGCCCCATCTGAGTTTGCAGAGCCTGCACCCATCACTCTTCTAAATAAACAGTAAGTAAACATGGTCACTAAGGAGAAGGACTATGCCCTTGCTGATCATTACAAATGTCCCAAATGTCAAAATGCAGGATGGTAAAAAGTGAAGTTGAAAAATGAGGAAGGGGTGTGACAGGGTGTAATCTAAATTGTTTTGAAGGATGTGCACTTTTCAGGCTTCTGAAGTTCAAGTTTGAAAAACATACATCTCCTGGTAGCATAGTACAGTGTTAGCTAAACTACATCTTGGTCCAGAAAGAAAGGGATGGTGATCACAGTGAGGGCAGCCCCATGGTGCAGGTGATCCTGTTTCCTGGTTTAGGATTGTCTGGATGATTGCATCTGCTGAGTCCATGAAAGAGAATGCTGGACCCAACAAAGGGCTAAGGGTCTAGGGAGGAGGATAAAGAGAAGAACAACACACAGAGCAGATATTAAAGAACTCACTGTTATTATGATATTAATACAGTTATGTCAAATTTATTACTGAAATTTATGTGATTAAAAATATACAGAAACATAGTGAAGAGTTTTGTGAATCTTGAAATTCCCACCCAAAATTTACCCACTGAGATGCAATCATTGATTTATGGCCATTTTACATCTCATTTGTATAGTCATTCAGTCTTATTCTGAAACAGTTTCTTTTGGACAAATTACTTACACAATTTTATTCATGAATGCTTCCAAATAGATCTCTAAAATATAAGAACTTTATTTAAAAGGTGGCTGAAATATTATTAATACACTAAAAGTCAACAAAAATCCCCTAATTAAATACAGGAACAAGGGAAGGTTTAGGTGTCTCCAGCTGCTCAATGTATGTATGTTTAATGATTTGACTCTAGATCCTAATAAGGTCCGTAGATAGCTAGTAGTGAACATGTCCCATGTCTCTTTTGATCTATAAGTTTCCTTCTATAATTTTTTCCTTTAATAACTATTTGGTGAAGAAACTGGGTCATTTTTCCTGTGAATTTTCTGATTTAATGATTAAACTTCTGTGTTATTTTTCCACATGTTCCTCAGTCTATTATATTTTCTGTAACTGAAAAACTGAAGGCATGTCTAGATCTAGATTTTTCTCTTTTTTCATGTTTTTGGCAAATTTACTTCATAGAGGCATAGTGTATTTCTATCAGGATGCAAAAATGCCTTACTGAGCCTTTTAGTGATATTAGAGGATGTTTTTGATCATTGTTCAGGTCATTTAACTCATTAAGAACTATAATAAATTACTTGTATTAATATAATTCTTTAAAACCTAGTAACTGAAATACTTTTATTATGAGAAACTTCCCTTATTTGATTACTCTGAGGAAGTCTATGTTCAATGTGATTTGCATAAGAAACTCAGGAAGAATTTGGATTTAACCCTTAGTTGCCAATTTTTAAACTTATTTGTAGTATTCTTCCAAGATGACTCCTAAGAGCTGCGTGTGAGTTCTTAAGTTGTGTCGTTTTGAACCAATGGATTGAAAAATATGTGAACTTGCAAGTCGAAGACATGTAGGTTTCAATCCTGCCTCTGTCTTGTTATAGGAGAAAAAGGCTTTTGCTCTTTCTTTCCTTGGTTCAGTGTTAATCCTTCCTTGTTTCAAGTTTTCTTCTACAAAGTGCTTCCTCTTACTTTCTCACCATGACAAATAATCTCACTAAATCAGGGTTTTTTCCTATAAAAAAAGACAATCATAACGGTGCTGTATTATTACTGTGACAATCCAATAGAATGGGTACAGAACATTGAGCCACTGTAGGCATTCCAGGGTCTCCAGGTTTATTGTGATTTTGTATATAATAGCCTTGAGCAATTACTTTCCTAATACCTCTCTCTTGAAAGTATCATCTGCAAAATAGTTATGAAAAATGATTGTCTGCTTTTATCTGAAGGTGCTCAATGCCATGACAAGCTAACTGTCTTTCATGGAAGACTAAAATGTTCTAGAAGGTAGAAGAGAAGGAAGTAATATGCAAGTGTGGTATGGAAGAAAATAAAATAAACAGGAATGACATAAAAGGGCCAGGGATTTAGCTCAGTGGTTCCAGTGCCTGTCTTGCAAGCACAAGGGCCTGGGTTCGATCCCTGGTTACCACATAACAATACGGGGTGTGGAGACTCACGCCCAGCAGCAAGCAGTACCACATACCACAGTGCCGGGCTTGGTGGCTCACGCCTGTAATCCCAGCACTCGGGAGGCAGAGGCAGGAGGATTGCTGTGATGTGAGTTGGAGGCTGAGCTCAGGGCCAGCCTGAACCACAAAGTGAGACCCTGTCTCAAAAAAAAAAAAAAAAAAAAAAAAAGAATGACAGAAAAATAAATTCAAAGAGTTAGAAATACAATTCAGCTTTGTTGTGGTAGATGAACTATTTAAATTAGGGACAGGTCTCTGGATGAGTTAAAGTCCGATGTCAGGGAAGAACATCTTTGTGAGAAGGGAAATCTTGAAGTCAGGGTTGATCTCATTCTCAGAAAAGGAAGTTGCTGGTGAGTAAATACCCTGGCAATACTTACTTGACTAAAATTATCTTTTGCATTTGCTCAGTCTCCTAACATCAGAACCAGAACCTTAGCTCTTTCTACTACACTGCTTCAGGGTCCTCCTGTGAGGGTTTTGCTCAGGCTGGTTTTAGCTCTTCTTGCTCCGCCTTGTACCTATTTAACCGACAGCACTTCAGGACTCATGACTCTCGGGAGTCCTTCTCTGCAGAGTGGGAAGTCTGATAAATTCTTCTCAAAAGGAAAATATTTTAAGCCTGCTACGCTGGCTGAGTTAAGGCTTCCTCTACTTCCTCATGACAGCCCGTACCCCTCCCTGCCATGACTATCACGATTGCGTATAACCACCAATTTCACTGAATTCTGGGCATCATGAGAATAAAGATTCTCTCATTTATCTTTTTAACCTCAGGAAATTGTCTGGCACATACTTAACTACAGTTTTTCAAAAATGTATACACACTTCAGAGCGATAAAAATATGTTTATTCAATACATGATATTACCTTTGTATGGAGGACCCTCGAGATTGTTGTCTAGTATAGAAAACCCACTACACTGTCGGTCCAGAGAGAAGAAACTGAAAATGCATGTACAGCAATCTCAGTGGCCAAGGTTTCCCAAGAAGCTGTTCACCATACCAATGAATGTCTAGAAGCTGATGACCATTATTTTAGCACCTCTTGTAGCTGTAGAGGCCGGAAGTAACTTGTGCTAATCTCATGTTATTTCAGTATTAAAATATTTCTGTGAGTTTTTCTTTTCATGAAGTGTGTATACATTTTTTGGCTCACCCTATATTGAAGAAATGATAAATGGTGCTTAAAATCTTACACGGTGATCTGTAAATTAAAATTGATAAATTATTTAGTACTTGGAAATGTAGGCCATGATCTGATTGATCCCTCTGCAGGACCTGGCACCAGCTCAGGCTTGGGTGCAGGTGGTGGTGAATTGGCATGATGCAGCAAACTGGCATTGGCAGGGGTGTGTGGGTGGGCAGCATGGGCTGTCAGCCCTTTCTGAGGGTGTGGAAGGGTAGGAGAAGGCACGGAGTGCTTAGTAGCATCAGTTCTGTGGTTTTTCTGGAAAAAAACTTGCATATACCGTGCAAGTTAAGCAGATGAAAAATACATAGGAAATAAGTGGCAGTTGTTGGGAGAGCTTTAAAAACATGGAGCAATAACAAAGCTGTCTGTAGGAAAAAAATAAAAGCCATCTTGTTGCCCAGAGAATTTGCTCATTCATCAAGGTTCTCAAAACACTCTTGTTATCTGCCTAAGAGAGATGTTTTCTGACATAAACAACTGTCTACCTGGTGTTAGAATTTCTCAACAGATAAGACACACTTGTTTTCAGGAAGGAACTTCTGCAGGCAGATAGCACACCAAACCTTTATTGTTAATTGGGAAGAAAGGCACGCACCAGAATAACAGGAAAACCTACTCCAGTGTGTTGGCACCTGAAGTGGGGGAGGGTTTATGTTTTTGATCAAGCACACTTGAGAAGCACAGAGGACTGTTATGGATTTTATTTTTTTCTGAGATCTTTGGTACCATGGTGTAGTTATTTTTTTAATCTAGAATTATTTTAGACAGTGTTAGAAATGAACAATAAAATGCTTATAGTTAGAATCAGACTTGTCTTGTTCTTTTTCCTAGGGTTTAGCATTTGTGAATACCTGTCTAATTAAATCTCTCCATCAGAACATATATTTCTTCCCTAGGTGGAAGGATAGTGAAGAGTGGATCTTTTCCCAATTTTTTTCTCTTATTGGGTTTCAATATACAGAACTTCACAGACCGGCATTTCCCAGCACCTCTGTGTTTGCTGAACAAGCCTTGTTCATTGTAGATTTATAAGTGACATTTTGATTGTGGACTTATATGGAATCTTAAATTATATCAAATAGACTTTTAAATTACACTGATTAGGAAGTCTGATAAGTTCTTTTCAAAAGCCAAATATTTTTAACTCTAAAATATTTTAGAATATGTTTTTGTGTTTGGCAATGCTTCAGTCTAGTACCAGTGAGGAGATTAAGTAAAATGCTAAGTTGTTTAACATGCTATATTTTAAAGTTTCTTATCTGAAACATGAACACAGAGACAGTTCTGGAAAAACTTCATTTCCTTGGCAATGCAACCGTTTACCTCTCTTCTTGTTATTTGCTTTAAAAAATGTCCTATGTTTTCCTGCTAGATTTTTTTCACTTTAAGAACCTGTTAAAGAGTTTAGACCAAATAGATATTAAAGTCTTTTATTATTCCTTGTACAAATTATTTCTTAAGGACTAGCAGAAAGCAAATGATAACCTACCAGAATTAATATGTTCAGGGAGTGACTATCTGAAGCGGACAATCTTCAGAAAAGCCAGTGAGGATAAAACTGGGGCAGGTGGTGTGACATGGCTCTGGCCTCCTTTGCATGATTACAAATTTTTGTTTCCTTTTTACTGTCAGGCAACCTCCCTATGAAGGGTAGGTGGATGAATTAAGGGAAGTGTGCTTTCAGGAGAACTTAGTGGTGACATTGGAAAGAAGTCCAAGTGAAATACATGGGGTCATTATAACATGGCCTTGAGCCCTATAATGCTGGAGGAAGTCGGTAGGAGGTGGTGGCAGAAAGGGAAAGGTACTGAAGTGTTTCTAACACGGGCACAGAAATATAAGGCAATAATAGCACATTACTACAGTTTTCCTCTAGAATGAGTCATCATCAATTATAATTTGAGGTTTTATGCAACTCCAAGAAAAAATAATTTCCATGATTTTTATGAACTTACACTTTAGAAAGGTTGGCAAGTTGAAAAGATAATGAATGAATGAATTCAGTATTCTGTCAACATTCATAAAGTGGTTTCAGGTTAGCTCAGTAATGCCCCAGTGAGGGACCTTGTATGTCTCTTCAAGGTCTCATTTATCAAAAATGACACTGAAACAATTTGACTGGTCATTAAGTAGTTTAGACTTAATTCATGTGCAAATATTGCATTTATTATAAGAATAGATAGTAACTTTGCAAATCCAAATGAATTTACTCACCCTAAAAATGAATGGTTTTGCAGGTAAAATGGGTAAACTATATCCTCTGACTTCATTAGAGATAGATGTATCACTGATCTAACAAGCTTCATGTTGCTAAATGTTAATTATAACATCTCCTTCCATCAATGTTATGAGAATTTTATTGTTAATATTATTTTACTGAATTTATGGAAATATTTTGCAATTTTTTTTCTTCTCAATTTCTTTTTTGTGCATGATGTGTGTAGAAGGCCAAATTTTTGGAAAACTGGAGCTGAGATTATGTTTCACCAAAAGGATACCACTGAAAAAGTTGGTAAAATTATATACCAACTTTTTATATATTCAACTTTTTATCCAACATATGTTTCTTCAAAGAAAAACCAAAACAGATACTGTCCTTAGATGAATTATCTCTCAGTATGAGGTTAAGCATTTTACATTTCTCTTAATCCTTTCAGCTCATGAAAGTTTCCTTAAATTCCCCAAGATAATGCTCAAAGGGTAGGTTCTTTCATAGCTTCTGCAGGCCCACAACAGCCTCAGTCTCTTCCCAGTCTCAGTATGGTGAAAGACTCCACAGTGTTCAGAGGTTATCTAACAGCTTTGAAATGCCACTTATTCATGGCCCAGTTGAATTTTCCCATGATCCTCAGGAGGCCTTAGCCTCCATTTTAAAAACAGAAAATAAAAATGATAGATATATAAAGACAGAAGAGAAGAAGTTGAAAGAGCTGTAGGGATTGTTAAGATCTGGCAACTTCTTATTCAAACTATCAGTCTAACATACATGGACTCACAGACTCTAATGACATGTGATTTTTCTGGATACTTTATAAAATACAAGAAAATGGCGTACTTGGTGACACGCTCAGCAAGAGCCAAAATTGAATCAATAGAAGAAAAAATGGTAGTCAGATTACTTGCTGGAAGTTTGAGTGCAAATTTGACATGACAAGGAAAATGGGTTGCAGTGAGAACTGTCTTAACACTTGAGTTCAGAAATCTCCAGATCTTCTTGTGGAGTCCTGTGAACAGAGAAGAGGGTAAAAAGACAAGCAATTCAGAAGGGGGGTTTGGAGAGCAAACTGAAGATTTCCATGGAAATAAGCTGTTTTTCTTATGACTTTTTATAGCCACTTTTAAGCTACTGCTTTCAGTTTACTTCAATGCAGTCACTGAAGTAGCTTAGAAAGAAATCTTTGATATGCCAGATCAACCAAAAGTTTTAAAATATCCTTTTGTGTCTCCATTTATAATGCAAATAGTCAGTTGGCATTTTGGGTTCATTGCACCATCCTCTCTGAAGTAGGTTAGCGTACATAGAATGAGGAAGTGAAGGCAGTCCCAAAAGACAGCACATCTTTGATAGTTCAATAATAATAAAAATGTATTTAGGTCTTTTCTAAATACCTTCCACCTCCTAAGAATATAAAAAAATGAGGGGAAGGGATTTAAGAAGAATAAGTTGTGGTTGCCCTCTATGTTAGCTGAATGACTAACGATACTGTTCTATGAATTACCCACTACTTAAATATTCCTTAAGTCTTGTCTTTATGAGCTCATAAAAAAGACTTTGCTTATGTGTTTAGGAAAGCCAGTATCTTTTATATGCTGTCAGAAGTGAATTTAACATACTGTTTCAATATAAGTTTAAAATCCGACAGATATTTGTTATAGAAAGCAAGCTAGGCAATCACCTTAAACCTATGTTTACATTTTAGTTTTATGCATAAACTTTCCTGAGTTGAAAGAGTTTTAAAAAGCAGTGACTTATATTTGAGAATAGTGGAAAGAGATTGAATATTTCTTGAAATAGTATTGCCACTGTGGTGTATCACATGAGAATCTCCAATTTTTCAAGATATATAAAAAAGCCAAAATTAATTAATGTCAGAAACATAAATGGGGGTTGGCAATGATCATATATCTAAGCTGAAAGGAGGAAAGGCTGGGAGCTCTGGGTAGTGTATGAACTCCAGACTTTCCTCTCACACTTACACTCATATATAAAATCTCCCAAGCATTTTGAAACTGTAGAATTTCTTCTAGGTGTCTGAACTCCAAATCCACTTTTGACAAATCCCGCCCCTTCATTCCTCTACCAATGAGCCAGAGTGATAAAGTTTCAGGGAGCTGAAGCTAAAGTGTTAGCAATAACCACTGGATAAACAGAAGTTTTACCATCTTCTGTTTCATGATTGAGCTTTTCAAATGTAAACAATTTATAAGGAAAAAAGTGGGCCATGTCAGATTTGAAAAACAAAGAAAAGCTTGATGGGAAAAATTGGGAGTATTCGTGGTCAGGAGATGAAGTTAGAACACCCCTGATTCTAAACTGTTTAGATATACTCCCGCTTTCATTGTTTCTCTCAAGTGTTCCTTCCCTCACTCTCTAACTTTGCCCTCCTGGGCACTGTCTTGGCTTCCTTTGCCTTTGCTTCTCAAAGAAATCTGGGTCACTGGCTCCTTCCCCACCCCCAACCTTTTTTGCTCTTCTCCCACGTGGCTTGTTGGGGAGGCTGGCTCGTCAGGGGCCCTCCAGGCTAGGCTTTATTTAGGTACCTTTATATATATTTCTTAATAGTTCTATTTTATGAGAGAAGAAGTCTCCATGACCTTGTTTCTTTTCTGATTTAAACTGAGTTTTACAACTCTGATGAGAGACCAATCTTTGTTTTTCTACTTTGCAACTGTTTCTGCTGCCTCACCTAGCACAACTGACATATAGGCAATCACGCTTAAAAACTGTATCATATCAAGACCTTTTTGCAAAAATAATGATAAAATGCTATCAAAAAACAGGGGAGGCTTGAAGATTCAACTCGGTGGTGTCAAGTTTGCCTTGATACAAGGTCCTGAATTCAATTCCTGGTACCAAAAAATAAAGAAAAACATAAGAAAGAAAAAACAGGATATGTACTCCTTGTAGCAGGTGCTATTAATGTACTGCCCAGATTCCACACAGTGGCTAGTACGAGTCTCCACAAGCTGCTCTGAGTGTGGCTGGCAAGGCCACCATTGCTTCCTTCTGACCAGTTACTGACTGGGAGAGGGACAGGCAGAAGCTGACAAAAGGCTAACCACTTTAGTCAAAGGTGGGCCTGTTGCCATGGTGTGACTTGTGACTCCAGGTTTCAGATTTCTTTTTTTTTTTTTTTTAGGTTTTTTTTTGAGACAGGGTCTCGCTTTGTGGTTCAGGCTGGCTCTGAGCTCAGCCTCAAACTCACATCACAATCCTCCTGCCTCTGCCTCCCGAGTGCTGGGATTATAGGCGTGAGCCACCACGCCCGGCAGGTTTCAGATTTCTTGCAGGTTACCTTTAGCTGAGTCCACAAATTGGCCCAGCAGTCTAACCCATCTTGTCTCCCTTCTCTCCTCCCAGGAACACTCCCCTCATAAAGCACTTGCACAAGAATTCCTGCCTCAGGCCTTATTTCTAGGAAATCTCACCAACACACAGACTTTTTAAGGACAAAATCTTATAATTGGTTGACAAAATTTTTAATATTTATTCAATGGCAAATTTTAAGATAGATACTGACATAATAAGACATTAGATTTTGAAAAAAAAATAAGATTTTTCCAACTGTGAAAATATTCAAGAAGTATGAAAAATATTTTGTATTATAAAAAGAGGAAATACTTTTTAAGGAGTTGCAGAACTTCAAAACACCATTAGGTTAAGGAAATTCCGTGAAGGAGATTTTGGTGGTCTCCCCAGTATTTATATTGTGATTGGTTTTGTATTATTCAAAGTAATTTCAGTTACATAACCCCAAACCAATCTTGTGACTGTTTTGACAAGCAGGGATAATTATTAGTTCCATTTTCTACATAAAAAGATTATATTTCAGAAGATTAAATGACTTCTCATATTTAACTAATAGGTACTTAGCCTAAAGTTGGTGTTCAAACCCATATTTCTACGTGAAACGTGAAATAAAATTCAAAGTTAATATAAATTATATCTTTATATTTCTCTCATATTTCAATTTTTATTATTAAATCTATAAGCTTTGCCTTAGCAAGTCACTAGTTAGAATTAATTTTGGTCAATGTGATTATTTTCATATTAAATCTATTCATCGGTTAACCTGTTTTTAAGAAATTATTCTAAAACTTAGCAATCTAATTATAATACAAACTTATTATCTAGTAATTTTTCCTACTCAGCAATCCTTAAATGGTTTAGGTGCTTCAAAATGGAGGAATGCCACAAAACTATGATAAAGTGTGATCTCATCAGGAGGTCCAGCAGAGAGAGGATCAGCTTCCGATTCACTCAGGCATTTGTTGGAGAACTGAGTTCCTTGAGAGCCATTGCTTTGAGGTCTCCATATCCACAATGGCTCTTGGTCAGTGGTCTGTCTCAGCTCCTGATTATGTATCTTTTTCATAGGACTTCCTACAATATGACAGTAAAGAAAGGGGCATGTAAGATGGAAAAGAAAGCTTTTTAGTAACTGAATCTTGGAAGTGATATCCACCGAATTTTCCATGTTCTCTTGATTAGTAGTGACTCAGCAGGCCTAAGCCTTGCCTGCACTCAATGGGAGAGAAATACATTGGACTTGCAAATTGGGATCTAACAAGTTCTGGGAACCATTTTAGGGGCTGTCTACCACACTATCATTTGCTTTCTTTATCTATGTGGATCTGCAACTTGATGGAACCACTGTTTTCTCTACAAGGAAGCTCTGGATTATTTTCAGTATGCTAATGGGTTTACGCATATGTGCTATAGTTTAATGCTCTTCTCAGTTGCTCGTCTTCCCACCCACTCTTCAATTTCTCTTCTCCTTTTGCTCTTCCTTTCTTGCTTCCTCTGCCCTCCCATTTCTGACTTTACTCACTTCTCTTTCAGGCTACATTTTTCCTTCTCCTATGTTCTTGTGCAAGTGGGATCATCTTCTTTTAAGAATGCAAGTTCTCTGTGTCTGTTCCTTGCTACCATGGCCCTTGCTGTTTCTCCATCTGCTCACAGGGACCATGGCCAACCAACAATTTTAGATGCTGGCTTCAAAGTTTCTAAAGAAAGTGATTCAACTTTTGAGTCGAGTCTTTTTACCAAGTTCCTCTAAGAAGATGACATCCTAATGAAGTGAGAAAGGTCCTTTTTATAGAACATTGAAAATCTCATTTTAGAAGGTTGGGGAGGGGTAAGGACATTTCCTCACTGCTAGTTCTCCATGAATAATGTCAGAATTGAGAGACATCTAGTACCTTGCCTTGGGTTTTTCTTATAGTTGATCCTTAAAAATCATATAAAACATAAGCATGTCTAAGATAGTGATGATAATAATGTTGGTGCTGACATAGACCAAAGCATACTATTAATGTTACTTATCTGAAATTAAATGTTTAGCCCTTGGTGACAGTGACTGAAAATTTTACCTCTATTTGTAATATATGACCATGAAAATTTGAAGTAGAATAAAAAATTTGATGTAACTCTGTAACAGATCTAAATCAGATTGAATAGGTTGCCTCTTTCAGCCACTAAAATATGGCAAAAAAATTATTTTCCAAAATCTTGTGTGAGAGCCAGGGATTTAGCTTAGTGGTTCTGGTGCCTGCCTTGCAAGCACAAGGCCCCCAGTTCCATCCCTGGTAACCACATACAAAAATACCGGGTGTGGAAACTCATGCCCACCAGGAATTAATACCACATACCACAGTGCTAGGTGTGGTGGCTCATGCCTGTAATCCCAGCACTAGGGAGGCAGAGGCAAGAGAGTTGTTGAGTTGGAGGCTGAGTTCAGGACCAGCTTGAACTACAAAGTGAGATGCTGTCAAATAAAAAAAAAAAAAACCCAAAACCCCCTCAACCCCCCCCAAAAAACAACAAAAAAAAACCTCTTATGTGAAATTCAGGAAAACTATTAATCGTAATCCTATTTTGATTTTTCAGTAATAGAAGATGCTTTTAAGGAAAGGAGATAAATTTGAGCAAGGATTGTGTATATTTACATTTTGAGGGGATGTTGGTAGTCCAAGATGAATCTCTTTTTGTAGATTGCCTTTAAAATTGTTATGTAACCCAGGGTGACTTCAAATTTGTAATTCTTCTGCTTCAGTCTCCTGGTTGCTGGGATTACCAGAGTGTGTAAATACATCCAGTTTAGAAGAAAGCATATTCCTAGGTGGGGTTGATGGGCTTAATTAGCCTGATAACTAATGGACTCATGGCTTGATTTTATTTTTATTTTTGCATATTAGGCAAATATTCTTGGGGCAAATATGTTACTAAGAATATGTTCAGAGTGATGACATATATGTTAAGCCCATTGGCACAAACCAATTGATTTTATTTTTTTAAATTCAAATCTTTATTGGTACATTATATATACACATCATGATCACATTCGACATTGAGAATTTGTACCAGTATATGACACAACTTAATTCTCACTTTTTTCCAATACCCCTAACCACCCTGTAACCCTGTATCCTCTATATACATAAGCTTTGTTTTCCTTTTTTATAACCATCACATTATTTTCCCCCTCATTACTTACCCCTACACCATATTTCCTTTTAAATATTTTCTATTTCACAATATCTACTATATATACTAGAACTCATTTACTTCTTCATTTTTTTATACCAGAGGAAAGATATGATATTTACACATCTGTGACCTATTTCTTTTACTTATGAGGATATCCTGAAAGTACATCCATTTGAGTGTGAAAGACTCAATCTTATCATTTTTAATGACAGAGTAATACTCTGTTCTATAAAAGAACCACATCTTCTTTATCCAGTCTAGGTAAAACTCTTGAAGACATTGGCTTGGGGAAAGACTTCATGAAAAAAAACCACTACAAGTGCAAGAACTGGCAGAAGAAATCAACAAAAAGGATCCCATCCTATTAAAAATCTCTTGCACAGCAAAGGAAACCATCAACAGAGTGAAAAGGCAACCAACAATATGTGAAATAATCTTTACCAGCTGTTTCTCAGACAAAGGGCTACTATCTAGAGTGTATAAGGAGCTTAAAGAAATCAGTCCACCCAAATTTAAAGACCCAACTCAAAAATGGGCATGTGAAATGAACTTTTCAGAGGAAGAAGTAAAAGCAGCTAAGCAGCATATGAAAAAATGCTCAACATCACTGATCACTTGAGAGATGCAGATGCATTCTTCTACAAAGAATGACTGCTGTCTCAGAATTAGCCAGCAACAAGTAGTGGCGAAGCTGAGGAGAATGAAGAACTCTTCTTCACAGTTGGTCGGAGTGTAGACTTGTACAACCTCTGTGGAGATTGAAGTCAACAAATGCTGGCCAGGCTGCGGGGAGAAAGGGACCCTTTTCCCATTTTTGGTGGGAATGTAGAAAGGTGCAACTACTGTGGAGATCAGTGTGGAGATTCCTCAAAAAACTGGGATGAGAGGGCCCAATTGACCCTGCTATTCCTCTGCTAGGTATATACACAAAAGAATTAAAAGTTTCATATCAAGTGACATATGTGCACCCATGTTCATAGCAGCTCAGTTTGTGATAGCTAAATCTTGGAAATAGCCACAATGTCCAAATGATTTTATTGCATGACTTACTGCTAGAAAACATCAAAAGTAGAAAGTCAAATCACTTGAAGAATGCTTGCTTAGTGAGTTGGAATGAATGAAGTCTTTAATGAGTGTCGGCATCAAATTCTGTCCTTGCTTGTTCTCTGCCATACCCTGTTCTCCATCTGGGGTGCCCCAGGCACTCTTTCTGAGGACACTTGACCTACCAGTCACATTTTAGAAAGTCCTGATTTGGTGCTTGCTGAATGAGTTTTAGACTCCAAGGAGTCCAGCTTGCTGCATTACATACAGACTAATGACCCATCAGATGCTAAAGGCAAAGCTTAAAGTGCACTAGTGAATTAGACCACAGCATTGTTGGAAAGGAAGAATTTATTATGTCACTAAACTTGATTCAGTAAGTTTTGCTTCTTTAGATACACTGCACTTAGGGAAGAGTAAGAAATTAATTTTCAACAAGGGTTACCGTTTTTCTTCCACTTTCTCAGGTAAAGGATATTCATGTGAAATTAAGGGACAGAGTAATTCCTTGGGATTAAAAGAAGGCCATTAAAAATAATGATAAATTATTAAAACTGGGCATGACTTCCTAGCCAGTCATGCACTTCTACATTCAGAGACTGTGTTCCTCATTTAGTAAACAGAAGGAAGCCAGGCTTCCATAAATGGATGATACCCTGGGTGAAGTTCTTGGATCTTTGCATAAAATCTCAGTGGCTCAGTGATACAGAGATGTCAGCAGTAATCATGGTCAATGCTCATAAGTTTAATGTGAAACCTAGGTTGTGCACAATATAGAAATCACAAGGGTGGTTTTCTGCTTCACTTCTAGTGTATTATATGGATAATATTTCCTTAAGATTACCATAATAATAAAAATGCAAAAGACTTGGTGTTGAGTCTTTTATACACATCTCATGGTGCTCTATAAGGACAGATAAATTGTTCATAAATAATCACTTAAAGATAACTTAGAAAATTATCAAATATATGTACCTTTTAACACCTATCAATCAAAACAACTTGATAATCCTTTCAAGGGTACTAAAAATGGATCTCAGCATGGTAGAAGCAAATAGATTAAAATAGACTTTTATCATATGTACAGTGTCAGTTCTAATAATGGAAAGACTTGATAAAGTGTCCTCATTCCAGACAATAAAATATATTTTATGTCCTGGTATATAAGAAAGAGTTCAAATCTTCAAGGAATGAATCCTGGTAATTGTTTAAGCTGAATCCATTCATTAGTATATGACCTCAGACAAAGAGGTATATCTGTGGGTCAGAGAGGCAAGGTATTCTCATTTGCCTATTACAGAGTATACAGCACTCCACACTTGAGATGAACACAGCACAAACAAGCAACATGGCATGTCTTTTAAAAATTTTTTTTTTATTTTAAAATTTTTATGACGGGTTCTCACTTTGTAATTCAGGTTGGCCCTGAGTACAGCCTCAAACTCACATCCCAGAAATCTTCCTGGCCCTGCCTTCCAAGTGCTGGGATTACAGGTGTGAGCCACCATGCCTGGCACTGTGGTATGTGGTACTAATTGCTGGTGAGCGTGAGTCTCCATGCCCAATATTGTTGTATGTGGTTACCAGGAATCAAACCCGGGCCCTTCTCTTGCAAGACAGGTGCCAGAACCACTGAGCTAAATCCCTGGCTTGTGGCATACCTTTTCCTTCCTTCTTCCTTTTCTTTTTGTTCACTCTTGAATGGGGATAGCTTTGTAAAGTCTTAAATGGTTGGGTTTTAATTAATTCTGACTTGAAATTTTCTGTCTCTGTTTCTGTCTTTCTCTTCCTGATGTCACAAAGTTGATTCTTGTTTAATTAGTGAAATTATTTTAATCTTGAATCATTACCAAGAAAAACAGATGAAAACTCCCCTCCCCTTTTCATATATATGTGTATGTATGTTTGCCTTTTCCTTATGGTCTTCCCAAAATTTAAGATAAGACATAACTCAGGGGGAAAAGAAAGCTGAGTTAGAAAATATGTTCTTTGTGGAAGGCAGTTTTCCAAAAGAGCACCCACTCCCCACCCCACAATGCTAGGATGAGCATCTGGCCTGGGTTCTCTTTCAATTGCCTCTTTGCCAAGAATAGAAGGTTATAAAGAGAGGAATGTCAAAGACCAAGGTTACCATGCTGCCCACGGAGGTTTCTAGAGAACCCTGCAGGCCCACTAGGGAAAATCAGGAAGGAAAAGAACTTCCAGTCATAAATACCACTGTAAACACCCCTAGCTAATAAAGAAAGTGGTTTTTATCCATAGCTTTAAAACTGTGGTCTTTGTGCCAACCTCATTGGGTTTATTGGGCAGATTAATTGAGTGTATCCATTTAGGATCCTAGAACGGTTCAGGAAATGTAGATACACATTATTTTTCTTTCCTTTCTCCTTTCTTCCTTTTGTCTTTTTTCAATTCAAGGTGTCTTTTACTACAGATGGTGACTGACCCGGCAGCTTGGAGTAGGACCAGAGATTCTGCAGTTCTGATGAGGATGTTAGTACTTCTGATCCAAAGGCCCCATTATAATTGGTAAGAATTCAGATAATGACATATCTGGACATAAGTTTAAGTTGTTCAGTCCATGTGATTGTTGAGCTGGGGCCTCATTGTTGTCTTTCTCTGGTGCTCTTATGCAGCTCTCATTTGCAGCCTACAGCCCATGAGCACATGCAGCCCCAGAGAGAAAGTAGTGTGGCTCAAGAAGACTGCAAACTTTTAACATTACGTGACCGTTAGTGACATTTTTAGCAAGTGTGTTGCTCAGTTCTCCATCCTGGAGAGCGTGCGCCCTAGGGAACACTGTAGGGAGGCTGCGGTGCTCACTGCACCCCCTGGACCAGCTGCATGTGGCTCTGGTCAGGGCTGTCCCAATCTCGGAGTCCAGCAGCAAGCACAGGTTCCAGTGCAACATGGCGAGGAAGACATGGCCACTGTGGATAATATATTCAAACGCACCTGTGTGCACGTGCCTGTGAAAACAGGTGTTTATTGTGAGTAAGCAGACTCATGTTTTCTTTTCATTATTGAATTAGGGTTTGTGTTATTTCATAATATAATAAGTTAAACTAAAACAAGGGGAATGTCACATCGGTTTTATGTTGATGTTGCCTTCTTTTTGTAATGTTATAAAAATAAATCAAGGAGTGAGGTTTTTTTTTTTTGTTACTTATACGCATTAACTGCAGTATATTTTATATGTGGCCTAAGACAATTCATCTTCATTCAGTGCACTTAGGTAAGCCAAAAGGTTGGACACTCATGGTGTAAAGGCCTATGCATGAGGAACTGTAGTATTTTATAGATTTATTATTTATAAACTCTCTTGTAATCTGAAGGCTTCATGTGCCATAGAAATAAACATAAAGTGTAATTCAAAATAAGAAATTAAATCACCAATTGCATTAGCCTTCTAGGTGATTTCTATTTATCTGTTGGCAGCCATTAAAATATTTTGGAAGTAAAAATCAGTTATATAAATTAAAGGAAACATACCTGGTTTTAATTTAAAAAGCTTCAGGAAACTGACCCATTCCATTTCTGGGAAACTCCTTAAAGACTTGCTGCAGGGAAACAGTTGGTAAGATCCAAGTGCTCTTCCTGATCAGCTACCAGTGGCTCTGGGGGCCTCAATGACCCTTGTCACCAGCTGTTACAAGGCTTACCCCACCAACACTGCTGCTTGTACAGGTTGTTCCTCATAGTATGTAATACCTTGCTTCCTGAACGCTTCTGTTCATAAACAGTTTGGCTCTCAAACATAAGCATTTGACAAAATTCTTCTTCGGTTCACAACTCCTTATCATGTGACAAATACCACCCTGGCCATCTTCCCCAAAATTGTAAAAGGAATTAAGTTTTTGAGCCATGGTACCACAGTATGTGGCTATGAACATGGTATAAAATATCTCTTCTCTCTCTTCAGGATTTTCATCTTTTTTCCTAATTATGTTTCCTGTATCCTTAGATAGTAGTAAGAATTTACTCTGATTCAGTGTCTTATGATATATTTTCTTTCATACATAATTCACTTAGGTACAAACTGATTGTACTAGTTGCTAATATAGGGAAAATTTAACCTTCCAAAAGAAAACTAAATAAAACTTGTGAAATAGGAACACTTATTGATCTGATTATGAGTCTCCGACAATCAATGCACACAGAGAAAATCCACTTAGAAATGGCTACTTACAGAAAAAATAAATTAGCATTTCAGAGAGAGGAGAGAGAGAGAGGAGAGAGATAGAGTCAGAGAGAGAGGAACTTTATCAATTCTGTTTCTTGAGTGTGATATCCTTAATTTATGTTTAACATATTCTTTGACATGTCCCTCACCTGTGTTATTTTTCACTATGGTGAAAGCTCACCTTTTCAATAATATAAAATAAATATATTCAGCTAATCACTAATATAGTGAGAGTCACAATGCTTATGGAACATAAAGTCATTATATACCTCATTTCTTGGCAATGACCAGAGACTTTCACTCACTAAAAGTTCAGTATTCTACTTCAGCCATGTAGTATCTGGAAACAAGTTAAATGATGGGATAAATTGCTTTAAGAGTAGTATGATAGCTTATGGAAAAGCAGAAGATTTAGAATAAAATGCCTACAGAATAAGATACAAACATGAAAAAAGAAATTATACTCTTAGTTATTTTCCTAGAGGCAAATAACTTCCATATAACAAAGCTTTATTTCAATTCTGTTCATTTGTGAATGACCAGTGTAGTGTCCTGGAGTAATACAGCAGGTTATATGGAGTCACTTAGTCTTAGAAGATTAGATTATTGACAATACACCTTAAAAATATTTCTATGAAAATTAAATTTTGATTAAAGTTTTATTTTTCAAAGAAGTAATGCATTTTATTTGATTCTCTCAGATAATTGCACATGTAATTCCCATTTAAATATTTTTATATCGAAAGAAAATAGATTATCCATTAGAAAAAGGCACTTAGAAACTTGTTTCATGAATGTTTAGTTTTTTATTTACATTTGGTTTTTTATTTGTAGAAGTGCAAAACTGTTATTGTCCTGGGCAATGGGAAAAATGGAATTAGGAAGAATTCTAACTCAGAATTGAAGTATCCAAGCCATACATGTCTGCAAAGTTGATAGGACCCACGAGTTAATATTTATTCTGTACCTTGAGACTTGCAGATGAAAAGTACTACACAAATGCTGAGCACGTGAACTCAGGGGGATTTTCAGTCATCAAAATACATAAAGAGCAAGGACCTATGGGAAATGTGGCTTGTGCAGGGCCATAGCGGCATTGGTTCATTAATGAACTTGTTCCACTCATGCTATATGCAAGTTTTTGTTTTGTTTTGTTTTAAAGTACTAGATATTGTTTTAAGGTCCTAGGATATAGCTTTCACGCTGGGATGCCTTCCTAGCCCTTTTAAATTATTTATTTTGAGACAGAGTCTCACCAAGTTTCCTACCCTGCCTTGATTTATATTCCCCTTGCCTCAGACTCCAAAGTGCTAGGATTAAAGGTGTGTGCCACCACCTCAGCTTCCAAGTCTTAACATCAATAGTAGTATATATTTTTTCATTTAGAATAGTATTAAAGGGCTTACAGTTCAATGATACCATACATGTGTCTGGCTGTGAACTTAATTCACAGCACCAGCAAAGAAAAAAAAGACACACACACATGCATACACATACACATGCATGCATGCACGCGCACACACACACACACACACACAGAATCTTGAGCTCTGAATAACTAGAATAACATGTATTGATAGTCATGTGAGATGAGTTCTGTATTTTGAATATATACTACCTGATCCTGGCACATAAAATCTGAGGTTTGGTTTTGACAGTGGTGTCGGATGCTGGTGGCAGTGTTTGTCTGACATGGGTCTCTATGGGACACTAGCCTCCCCTTAACTGTCAAGTAACGGGCAAGAAAGGCATCTCAAAGCATCTTCACTAGTTGGTATTACTAGGCAATGAAGTATTGATTTATCCATGTTTATTTTGTTCAGATAGAAGATAATCCATAGTGTACAATTCTGTTTAGAAGGTAAATGTGTATAGAGGAAATTCTTCTTACATCTGGAACAATTGCATCAGTTAGGTTAGATTATATATGCTGATAAACCTAGTGTTTTAAAGAGCACAAATTAGCAAAATAGTCCTCACTCATAAAATTAGATACAAAATTATCTGATGACTGTTTAAAATAAAAACCAAAAGATAAGTCTTTCTTATACCCAGGATCATACCCTGTCTTTCTGTTACATGTGCATGAAAACACACGTTCTTGCTGAGAACTTCACTTGGAAAGCAAAGTTTAAAATTCTCATGAGAAATAACTACATTTTAGATGAGGAATGTAAGGAAGTAATAAATAACCAATAGGTAATTAAAGAGATTGAAAGGCTTGGACACAATGTAATCTCTGATCCCAACCTGTGACTGTGGCAGCCAATGTCTCTGTCTTCTCAGCCTACCTCAGGAATAGAATTATTTTCTATCTAGACTAAGAGGTTTTGTACACATGATAATATACAAGAAGTTAGTAATGGGAAACTTTTAAATTAGGAGAAGTAATTACTAAATTGGTAGGTGCAATAGTTTACCTACAGACCTGGTGAATACTATCCCTTTCTCTCTCTCCTCTGGCTGTCCCCTGTCTCTCTCCCTTCTGGTGTCACACATACAAATCCAGAGATCTTGTATTTATTTAAAAGTAACTCCTAGATCGCTAACCTTTCTGACTACAACTTCTGAAAATTTCCTTTATTTTCTCTTAAAGATTGTTTTTCTTTCTCCTTCTATCTTTTTCATTAATCTAAATATAAAGGTTGTGAGTATTTTAAGCCATACCCTACATAGTTGTCTCTGATTATTTCTAAAGCTGCAGTGCTAGTGGCTCAAACTTGGAGTTGTCCAGGTGGTAGTTATTAACTGACATGTTCATGGTGAGCAACCTGGGTCAACAGACTTGTTTTTCATCATGACTGGTTTTAATTTGAAAGAGAGCTTGTTACCTATTTGATAATGCTTCACTGAAGTTCACCTATTTCAGGTAGATTAATAGCTTGTTCAAGGATGAGGAGCCACTTGGTCCTGTTGTAACTGTGTGGGGTAGGTTCAAGGTTCAAACTTCAGAGAGGATAAAAGTTCTTGTTTATCTTCTATCTGTTTGCCAGCACATGCCCTAGTGAACTTTTATTCTTGGTAACACTTGAACAGTCACAGGTTTGGGAAGTTATAGTAATATGGAGAGCTGTGTTTCCTAATTTATGAAAGAGATCTGTTGTGGTCGTACTTTCCAGATTGGAAGGTTTTTCAGATTTGAACAGCATCAGGTTAGTGGGCATGAATCACTTACTAGAAAAGGTTAAAATTGCTGTAAAACAGAATGCTAAACTCCAGGTGAGCAAAAGTTGCTCATGTTTGAACCATGTCATGAGGGTGGTGACAGAGCAATAATTCCTAATTTAAATTTAGCTAAATATATTTATAATACACTAAAATTTTTGTAGTAAACTTCTGGCTAAACTATTCTCTTCTCATTACAATTTTCTTTATCTCATTGATGAAATAGATGAGTAGAGACAGCCATACATTAGCTACCTTTGTCCATCTGGAGGGAAAAAAGCCAACTCTGGTATGATCCATGTGAACCTCAATGTAACTGAAGTTTCTATTCAGATTTTGCTCTTGAAGCATTGAAGTTCAACTCTACTATTTGAAGATGGAGAGACAATAGATATTAGCAATGATTCTGTATAAAAAAAAGCTTTGCAGTCTCTTGGATTGATATGTTTCTAAAGAAAGTTTCCATTTCAAACGAGGATCTGATATGTAGATTTCCTAACCAGTATGAAGTGTAGTTTACCTACATAGATTGGCTATCTAGGAGCTTGTAAACAAATTCATAAATTTGTCATGCTGATTATAGTGTTGGCAAACACAATGGCTGATCATGTTATAAATGTTTATCAACACCCGCACTCACCCACCTGCTAAGAGGTGCTACGCTTTAATGAAATTGTTTGAATATCAAGGCTGGTTGCTAAGATACAATGTTCTTGTTACTAGGGATGTAATGCTTGCAGATTTCTGTTATCAAATAATGATTAGAGATGTGCTAACCTCAAGGTGCTCAGTGCAGTGAAAGGTTTACCAAGCTACAAATTAGTAAACTGTTTGCTTGAGCAGGTCCTGGCAGAAGGAATGTGTCCTTCATCCATACATGACTGGCACTGAAAAGAAGACAAGACGGGACAGGAAGCGAGGCCATGGAGGACGAGTCTTTGAAAGTCTGCCATGGAAGGGTTTTACCTACTCTGTCACCCAGCATGATACGTTCCTTGCCAGCTGGGGAATTTGCTAATGTTCATTCCAAGTGACTGTTTTCTCTCTTACGGAAAAATTTTGCTTTTTTGCATTTCTTGTTAATTGGTTAGTATGGGATTATTAACATTACACAGTTCATAATATCTTGTGAGAAATAAAAATAAATAAAAGTGTAATCCTACAGAATGGAGATGTATTTTAATTTGAATGTATTTTTAAAATGCCAGGTTTAAGAGACCTATTGGTATAAATGTCATATTTAGTATGATGAATTCTGCATATAACGGTGTAATCTTGTAATACTGAGAATTACATTTTCTCAACTATTTAATATTATATAAAATATCATCATATAAGTGTCAAGATGATTTTTATTTTCACCTTATCTCAAATAACATAATGGAGATGGACTAAGCCAAGCTGTCCACATTGGTCCTATTGCTCTTTTTGTTAAATTAAGGCTGGGATTGCAGTACTGTATCTTTATTGGGAAACTTTGCACATAACACTTTCACACTGAAAGTATTTGCATGATTTTATGACAGTCCTGTCATTCCACAGTGCTCTCTCCATGACTAGTAATATTTCAGAAATGTATGGGCCACTGCACTTCTAGTGTCAAGGATCATCTTTACTTTTGTTGCTTTAGAAGAAATCACAATTATTAGATCACAGATCTGGTGGATATTACATTGATTCTTGGAAGTTTATTTAATAAAAAATGAAATTGTAGATAGATTTTGAAGTGTTTAAATAAAGTTATGTTCAGAAATATCAGCTGGCTTTCCACTCAGTCTGAGTACTGTGAGAACAGAAAACGAGTTTATTCTGCACATCATTGTTTAGCCACCTCTGGAAAAAGCTTCACAGATGAGGTGCCCCGTAAAGGAATGGCTGACATTTGTGTCCAGGAACACTTAGCTGTATAGATAGCAAATTCTTAGGAATTTGTCAGTTAAAATGTCTTGCCTTCTATATGGTATGAAAAAAAAAATCCAAGGGAAAGTGCAACACTCTTTTGTCTCTGTGAAACTGGTCTTACATATGGTATATGTTACATTTGTGAGACTGACCTTATTGTAGATGAGGAAACCAAAATACTAGATAGTGGAACTTTAATGTCAGATAACTAAGAGAGACAAAGCTGCACCTCAGACTCAGGTCTTTTGCAGTCTTCATCCTGTTCCCAGTAAATACAAATGGTTCTCTGACATTGTCAGAACTGAGGGAAGGAAGATAGTTTCACAATGGTGTAGACATGGAAGAGGAGACATTCGAATCTTGCAAACATTATGTGCCTATTTTGTGTCAAACACATAAGAATGTCAAAGATATAACTCGAGAAAGTCAGAGATAAAACTAATGAGGTCTTGGCTATATTTGAGAAGATACGAACTGTCCATATAAAGACCACAAAGAGCAAATAAAGTAAGTTTTGGATGGAACAGGGTTAATCTTAGCATCACTGAAAGAAAACTCTCAATGTAGGTAAGGTTATCAGTGGCCATTTGAAAGGACAAGTATTTAGATGAAGCTATGACTTTTTTAATTAATTGATTTTATTGGTAAATTTTATATACACATCATGATCACAATCGACATTAAAAATTCGTGCTTGTATACGACATGACTTAATTCTCATTTTTTCCCATTTCCCCTGCCGACTCTAATCTCCTAGCCCTCTATATATATATAAACTTTGTTTCTTTTTTAAAAATCATCATCACATTTTCCCCTCACATTATATACCCATACTGCCCTTTACTATTTGAACATTTTCTGTTTCACAGTATCTGTCATTTACTCTAGAATTCATTTATATCTTCAGTTTTTTATACCAGAGAAAAGGTATGGTACTTACACATCTGTGATCTATTTATTTCACTTATGAGTATGTCCTTAAAGTATGTTTGTTTTTGTACAAATGACTCAAACTTATCTTTCCTTATGGAAGAGCAATACTTCATTCTATAAAAGAACCACGTTTTTGTCCATTCTCTAGTTGATGGGCATTTGGGGTGTTGTGACTTTTTTTTAACCAATAAAATTTAAGTCTGAATCCTTATTCTGCTACATATTAGCTATCTGAATTTGGTCAAATTTCTTAACTTTGCAAGTATTTCTTGTTTTAGGTATACATTTTTGATGGATGACAATGGATACACACTACACAGTCTATGAATGTTAATTATATCTAAAATGCACTCATCAACTATGCCTTACAGAATTGAGTTTTTAAAGTACATTCCTTGTAGTCCAAAGCTTGGTTTCTGCAGCTTAAAAATGATCTTAGTGAGATTTTTAAGTTTTTATATTGCCCAATTTTGAGCTTAGTGAAACAGAGTAATATTTATTGATAGGCAAAAAAGACATGAAAGCAATATTCCCATGTTCTTATCATAGGACATTTGTGCTTCAAGTGGATTCATTAACTGGCAACTGGTTAATGATAGCTGTGCAGGGATAGATATGTAAGTGTCGCTTAGGTGGGATGATGCTGTCATGGGGGAGTGACCAGAGTTGCTGGGAGTTATCTGGAGATCTCCTCCTACTCAGGAATTATTATGAGACTTTTATACGAAGCTAAATTTGAATGTCAAAAATGGTAACAAAATCAAAGTGATTCAAATTAGAATGTTATATCCCACTTCCAAGGAGAAAGGAAAACCCTGATTTTCTTGCAAATAGAGTGTCATCTTTTCCAGTGACGCCATGTTTGCTCACCTTTCTTGGAAACTGACAGTCAGTTTCAGAAACACACCTCTCAACTTTCACCCGTTTCTTTTCTATCATGGTATAACATTGCTTTATTTCTTCCTGGGCCTCTTGAATAGTTTACTTACAAAATATTCTATCATTCGTGTAGAAAAAGATTACAAAATATTAGGCCTACTGGCTCAGAAGCTAATTAAGCCAAAAATCATCTCAACTGTCTAATTTTAAGGATATATTTTAAAATGCATCTTATTCACTAGTGAGAAAACTGAAAAATGGACTATTAAAAAACATGAGGTTTGCGCCACTTAGAGAATGTATTCTATGCACAATCGCTCATATTTAGAGAGGCCCCTAAATATAGATGTACTGAACTACCTCCATATAATTCAGATCATGTCAAAGCACAAACCCTTCTCCGTGTGGGGTAGTGTGGGCATTTTGTTATCTATAGCAGCTGTTGCCTCTTTTTGAGGGGAAAAAGCCTACTCCTGTTTAAATTTATGTTGTACCGAGCAGAGTTGTATTGCTGGTGATTACATGTGACTCAGCTATGTCACGTGGCGTGACCTGCAATAACCTGACTTAATGCAGTCCACATGGTGCGCTGAATGACACACATGAGAACACTCCCTTCCCCGCAGAACTGTGCGAGCAGGTGATTTCTCTAAATGGAAGACACTCACATGCTTGTATTTTAAACTCCCATCAGCTTAGCTTAAAATATCTTCAAAAGCCCACCCAAAACATTTCCCTTGGTTATTTTTGCAAATTGTCGGGTGACTAACAAAGACCAGGGAGTGATGCATAAGAGGAAGTTCTGAATTATTTACATAATTTGACAGGATGGTCCCGCCTTTAAAACACACTTGGAAGTCCCTAAAGCTGTACTGGCAAACTTTTTAGAGTTTTCAGTGATACCAACAGCCCTCTCTTTGTATCACAAATTTGCCGCCACAGCCCTAAGACAACTGCACTTCATATAACCAGAGTCCTATAGGGATGGGAACCTATCGTATGATTATTAGTTCCCTGCTGTTTGGATTCCAGCTAAACTTAAAACAAATAATAACAAATGTTACCACCTCCCAGAAAATAATTCTCATAGGAGAGCACACTGTTTTGGCGAATGGTTTTATCTCTCTTACGTGAGGACAGTGAGTATCATGGGTCCTGAGTTCACCTCGAGACATTTGGCTCTTAGCAATAAAGTGTTATATTGGCTCACTGGTTCCTTGAATGACCAAAAGAGTATATTACTAGCACAGTTTGGAACAGCATCTTCCTTTGCGTTAAATGAACTGACTAATGTGAACATTACCATTTAGTCCTGGTTTCTTGTGCTGTAACTAAGTGAAGCAAAGAGCCAGAAATGTGGTTCTAAATAGGAATCCTGAGAGCAGAGGGGCCAGCCCAGGCTTGGGGTTGAGCATTCTGTTGTCCTCTGGTTCCTCATGTACTCACTGCGTGTAACATTGCAAGTCCCTGACATCTCTGAATGTTTTTTCCTTTTATTAAAACAAAATATTCCATATACAAGAAGGGGCTTGTAGAGAGGAAGCTGGCTGTAGTATGTGATGTGCCCTATGGAATGCTGGGTATGTGGAGGCTTGCAAATAAGTGAACTGCCGTTAGCTTTGCCGCATTCAGAGGAAAATAAAACCAAGGGCTCTGCCTCAAGTAAACTGAGAAAAATAAATCAACACGTTTGCAATGTATTCCACAGTTTTGTTTATTTATTTTTTTTCTTTCTAGAAGTGTTTGGGACCCTGGCATACCGCCCGGGTCAATTCTAGACATTTATTTACTGAGACATCTTGTTTAGACCAGAAGACTAAATATCATAGCAAAGTTAACAAGTAAACCTCACTTGTCCAAAACATTAACTTTTATAATGAAATGTATATATATTTTAACACACTGTTACTAAGGTCTAGAACTCTGTTTAAGTCTAACAGTGAAGACAAAATATCAGGTTCATTGAGTCTATCAAGGAAGGTAATGATTTTTCAGTGTAGTATCTATTAATAATTCAGTAATTTGTCAGTGGAAAAGTGCATTTTTGTGCCATATGGGGTGGAACACAGGAGATAATACAGGAAGAAAGTAAATTTAATGAGGTGGATTTGGTTGCTCTTTGATATAAAGCAAATATTGAGTGGAGAATTCTTCTACTTTATTGGAAAAATTACCCTCTGCCTTTAAAAAATAAAATAAAACTCATTGAACAAATATAGCTATCCCTTTCAGACAGGATGAGAGTTCAGGGACAGGAATACTTTTCAGTCATTCTTAAGGCCCAGCCTTTCCATTCTACTACCTGTCTTTTCATCTTGAGATGACGTTCTCATCATCATGTTTTGTGGTTTTCCTTTTTAAAAACATTTTCTTTTATTTTTAAATGAATTTGTTGGTACATTTTAAGTATCATGATGCTCACACTCATCATGGAAAATTTGGACCTGTACGTGGTGTAACTTGATTCTTATTTTTTCCCATTCCCTTGCCCTCCCTTCAGGCCCGTTACCTCATTTTAAAAGCCTCATATCACAGCAAAATATATACACCTGTGTCTATAGCAGCACAGTTTGTAATAGCTAAGTCTTGGAAACAGCCAAAATGCCCATCAATGGAGACTGGATTTAAAAAAGGGAAACAATACTTATGTTGTGACAGGGGATAGGGGTTGTAAGGTGGGTAGGGGAATGGGAAAAAATGAGAATCAAGTCATGTCATATACTGGTACAAATAGTCAGTGTTGACTGTGATCATGGTATGCATATAAAATGTACTTATTTCACAATAAAAAAGAAGATGTGTGTGTGTGTGTGTTTAAAATAAAATAGGTCTTATTCAGCTGTAAAGAATGATAAAATAGAGACATTTATACTTAAATGGTTGTACAGTAAGGGCATACTCATAAGTGAAATAAAAGGACACCCATGTAAATATCATATCATTTCTATAGTGTAATAAACTAATGATGTAAATGAGATCCAAATGTATAAAAGATATTGTGAAATAGGAAGAAAATGTTCAAAGGAACTAGGGAGGGAGTGTATGAAAAGCCAGGAAAGGAATGAAAAAATTTGAAGGTAAAAAGACAGAGGTTGTTTTCCTCCTTTCCCCTCTGATTTTTGGGTGGCATTTTTTTTTAAAGTTAAGATTTTCCTGCTTTCTTTTCATATTTAACTTTTTAAGTTTACTACTTTTTCTACCTATGTACATGTTGAATGTTCCACAACAAAACAGTTCAATGCACTTTAGTTAATATGACAAAGCCAAAATTAAGCAGCACATGGCTACTGACCTGTGGTAGATGTTACTTCCCAGTCACATAAATGCTTAAGTTAATGAAATGCCAAGTTAAAGAAAACAAGTACAAACATATTTTGCACAGAGTGCTCTATGCACTGTTACAGTTATACTGACAGTTATTGTTTGTACTATTTTAATTTTGGGATTTCCTGGCCCCATGCACTCTTGCCTTCATCTTTTTTTTCCTACTTAAATAATCACATAAAGTCTTCATTTAAAAATTTTGCATTCATACTCAACTTCTAGCACAGGGCTAATTAAAAGCAGCAGTATAAAGAAAGACAGGATGGGTGAGGAGTTGAAATTGATTTTGAACCAAGTTTTACATGTGGACACATAATTTTACTCCAAGAGTGTTATGTGCAGGTGGTAGCCTGAGCTTCAGAAGAGGGAACACTGATTTTCACTAATAAATCACATTTACAGAAACACATGTGTTAAATATATCGAAGTGGGTGTGTGGGATTTTGCCTTGGGAAACTGGCTATCATTTAAAAAGAGCTTTCTGTTAATGTCTATATTTTATATTCTGCATCTGCTAGATCTTATCAATGGAGCAGAGAACAAAGAAGGGAGAAGTGTTTCTGAGTAGAGAAAAATATGTATAATATGTGTAAATATTTGTAAGAAATATGGTTACAAAATTGGGTGGTTATGGCTATAATTTTCCTTTTCAGAAACATAGTTTAAAGCAAGTAAAAATAAATCTTGTTTTTATGTATCATCTGGCTTGAACCTACATTCTACAGGTACAAAAAGTGAGATCTTGTGATGTTATGGTACTTGTTTTAGATGGCACCACTAGTTTATAGCATAGAATGTCAGTTGAGTTCTCTTGATCCCTGGGCCAGCGGGGTTTTGGGTACATAATGGTGCCTCTTAATTTATTACATAATAATCAAATGATACTATTTGCAACATCAGAAAAACATTTATGTTAGGCTTATGACCTCAGAAAAAGAACTGTGGGATTCAAGAACAGCTAAAATACAAGAATTTATAATATTTCTGAAATTGAAATGATATTAATTAGAAAATAGTACAAGTGAGAACATATTGCAAGCTAACTTATGCTCACAGAAGCCAAATTGTGCAATTCACATTGAGAGAGAAAAAGACTGGTGGGGCAGTGAGACTACATGCAGAACATGGCTTTTGAAGGGAGAGTAATGTTTGCTTAGTGAGGGAGGAAGAAGTTTATCCAATTAGGGGACAAACCTGATGTAAAAGTATATATCCTATCACTAGCCTATCTCATGGATATACACTGTTGGCTGGGGAATAGCTAGGATTTTGAAAAGGGAAAATAAGTTCAGATGTGTAGGGATGGAATGGTGTAATGTGTTCAGGAGAGCACAGGCAATGGAGCCAGATCTACCTGCATTAGGATCTTCAGCAAAGATGTAATAATGTGGCAAATTTTCGTTGGTTACTAAACCCTCTAAATTTTGGTTTCCTCTTCTGTTTAATGGAAATAGCACCCAGAGAGTCATGCCAAATGAGATACATAACCATAGAAGTGTTCACAGTGCCTCCCCAAGATAGTGCTCCCCAAGATAAATGCATTTGCATTTACTCTCCTGTTGGATTTTCTGGAAGGCATAACATACTATTCTGATAAATATCAAATACATACATGAAGTGTTTATCAGACACTCACATATATATATAATATACTGGCAAATATATAACAGCTGTATAAGCTGAGTTTGCCAGGTCAAACACAGAAAAGACGTAGGGGATGATTCAAGATTAGCCGTATGCTCCATAATGCAGTAATGAGGAAGGAAATCTGGGCTGTGTAGCTAGAGAGCACTCCACCTCATCGAATAAGTATTCTGCCTAGATTAACTAATCCAAGTGTTGGTATTTATTGTTGGGGAGAGTATTTAATTGCTCTTCTATTTTAGACAAGAATTTTTCTGCAGAGTATGGCCCATCACTTTACCAAGATCCATTTATAGAGTATGACATAAGTATCACATTTTATGTTCAGAAGGTGAGATTTAGTGATTCCGTGTCCATGGATTACTTTTGTTGAATAGTCAGATTTATGGACATGTAAGTCTATGAGGGGTTTCTCTAGGCCACCTTTGATTCATAGACTCATTCTTTTTTTTTTTTTTATCATTGAGAAACTGTTTAGAAGGAGAAAAGAATTTTGAGAAACGTCCTATCTATTACTGAACTTTATTTAAGGAGCAAGTATAGAAAAACATTAGATCAATCTAAATGGTCTGTGGTATTAGGAATAAATTTGGGTAGGTTTTAGAATTTCCATGATTCTACAAATTCTCTCTTTTATTATGACCGACATCAGTGCGCACTTTATTGTTGATATTTCTTCTGTGGGTATAATCATTGTCAGCATTGGTTGGTGCTATAATAGTTGAGTGAAGTAGAAAGATTTTAGATAGCTCCTGCAGCTTTCTGATATATATGAAATCGTTTTCACATGAGTCTTAAAACTAGGAGGTTCTGGGTGCCTGTGTTTTGTAAGAATCCTTCCTGTGACATTGCCCTGAACTCTATCCGATCCTTTATTTTAGGTTTTGGTTTCTTTTGAGGGTCTCACTAATTTGCCTGTGCTGGCCTTAAACTTGGGATCCTTCTGTGGCAGCTTCCCTAAAAGCTGGGATCATCAGAATGTGCTACCATGATGGGCTGGAATGAAGGAAATCTTTGAACCCAGGATCGTCAATTGTTTATTAATAATGCCTGCCATATAGTATTTTTATACCAAAAAACTGACATGTAGGAAAAAACTAACATATGTAAACACAACTTACTTTAAATCATGGCAAAGTAAGAAGTGTGTGAAAAGTAGATTGAAACCAGTAAAAATAATTTGAATTTGAGAATTCTTAAAATGGAAAAAATTTCTTTTGTTCCTTTTCTTCCTTTTCCTTAAGTTTTTCCATAACACCTGAACCACTGGAGGTGAGGGATACTTGTATTGTGGTCACTTAGCTCTGTTTTGTATGTACAACATACTTTTAGTTTCCAGAATTTACAGTGCAGTTCTGTGCTGTGTTAACTGTTGTAATAAGCATTGTTGTGGTAAGGACCTTTCCCAGGATGGAAAGTATTGAGATCACATTTGTTCCTTTTTCACTTTTCATTTGGAAGATGCAAATGCAGGTGTTATCTTATATTCTTGGTGCCTTTTCTCACTGCTCTTTATATGGGAGAAGTCACAATGGATTTAAGTATCAATGTTTCAATTTTGTTTGAAGATTTTTGAGTTTAGGCACATGTCAGAAGAGTATCTTTTCTTCTTAGAGTCAGTTTTTTAAGTAAGGAAGGGGATAACTGACAATAAATATCCATTAATGGATTAAATATTGAACTTTTATTATTATTACTTTTAGTCTAGGGGCCAGTTGTGTTGCCCAAGCTGTTCTTGAAGTGCTGGGATCCGATGATTCTGCTGCCTCAGCCTCAAGCAGCTAAGACTCCAGCTCCCTGAGGCTGCATCCAGGAAATATTCCCTAAGATTTTATATGGCCTTAAATTCTGGGCTGAAAGTAGGGAGAATAATCTTTGCCAGTTTTTGTTTGCATATAGATTTACTTGCTGACAAGTACTTTCAGGATATTTGTTCTCCATATGTTTTCTTCTTTTCCTTAAATCTCATTTCTATTTTTTCCTTGCTTTCTAATACATACACTAACATATATTGAATTGTTACTTCTTAGACCTGGGATTTCACATGTATATTTAATTACTTTTACTAACACATGATTATAATTAAGAAAAACATTAGGAATTTTCTGCGTCCCAGTGAAAGAAAAATTAGCTCAGTTTATCCACACATACACTCCTTGTCTGTGATAGATCAGCAGACGGATTCTGTTCATTGTCATAACTTAGAGCAACATCATCAGGGAGCTACCTCAATCTTGAAAATTTCCAGGCTTCATATATGAAGGAGAAAAAGAATTCCAAATGGTTCTGAACTAGAAATTGAATTTTTCCTCTTATAAGGAAAATGTCCCCTACACATTGCACAGAACCATGTACATCTTCCTGCGTAACTAGTGGTTCCACAGGCAGTGCAGCCATCATGCGCCTGGAGGGAAGGGGCTGGAGTGTCAGACAGGGCATGACAGGGGCTGTGGTGCCTTGATCTTAGTTAAAATTACGAATCGCAGATGAGAAGATAGTGGGAAGCTTGGGTTAGATGGCAGCCATGGGGATGACTACAGTCTGAGAGCGCCTGCCATGCACCAAATTACACTCTGCCATGCCCAGCACAGTCTAATTTGGACTCCAGTATTTGGTACCACTAGATATTAGTTCTAAGAGGAGGCAGTATAACCAAATGATGATAAACACAGGCTTTGGAGATGCAGAAGACTGTATTTGATACTCAAATCTACCATTTACTGAGAGTCTTCATTTTGTTATCCGAAAATTAATTGCTTCACCTTGAAAGTATTTTATTATAGTATATGCTTACTGTTTACCCATTGATCTTGACAAAAATGTAGATTCTGTGAGGAAGTGGCTTTTTGTGTGCTTAATTTATAAGTTCTTAAATGTTCCCTGCTACACAGAAGATATTTTATCTTTCTTGAAATAAATAAAAAATCCCAAATAAACAAACAAATGTGTAGAATTTTTGAGACCATCAAAGAATCTATATATCTGATATCTGTTGCAGAGGCTCATCCTTATTTGGAATTTGACTAATGATAATATCATTAAAACTCTAGAAGAAATTAAGAGATAAATTGAAATTTGCAATGCTCTGTTCATAGGGAGAAGAACTACAGGTAAAAGCCACTCTTTGGGGGCTTTGCAAGTCCAGTTTGACTTTAAGCTCAAAAAGTTATTTTCTGTCCTAAAGAACACTAAAATACCTGCAGCATTTATGTGAATGATGATGTTTCATAACTGTCTGCATAGTTTTGTTACTTTTCCTGGGGTCAAGACAAAGGGGGACAGGGCTGTATCTTTTGAGACTTCTTCAAAGGCTATGGTTTCACAGTTGTAATCTTGGGTTTCCTCCATCCACCCACCCACCCTTCCATCCACCTATCCATCTATCCTCTCCATTCTTCCATCCTTTTCATTCAACAAATATTTGTATCAAGAAATATTTGTAGAGCACTTTGTACTAGAGAGCAAAATTTTCCTTTATAGTTTCCTTATTATTTGATAAGGTAATAAGCATGTAAATTTCAGTATAGAAAGTAACAACACCTAAGGACTCGTAGTTCAGATCCAAGAGGACCAGTCTAGCAAGATTGTCACATTACTTGATAGCATATTCTTCCATACAGAATGATATATTCTATAAAGTTTTGTAGGGGAAAGAAACTAAAATAGAGAACTAGCAAATATTTGAGCAAGGATGGGATGATAATGATTCCAGCCCTTTCACTGTTGTTATACCTAGGTAAATGGCCTGCTGCTTAGCCATACACCTAGACTTTTGGTGTTAAATGTAGCTATGGATATTAAAATGAATTTTAGTGATGGATTTTTTCACTTTATTATATTTGTAGATAATTTGGGGCAAATACAGAAATTTCTCTGCTGTATTTATTTATGATACATCTCTTTTGGGAGACAATAATCTTTCTGCTTTTTAATCTAAATTGAACTGCAGTGTACCAATAAAACAAGTCACAGCATAGAAAGTAAATTTTCCCTGTATAAATAATTAACTCTTTAAGATTTATTGGCCTTTCTCTACTTTCTCCTTACTCTGAGTGGTGTAATCCAAATAAAATGTTGCATTTATTCTTGTCTAATAAAATATTCATAATAGAAACCACTACCTTTGAATTAGAATTAAAAAAAACTATGAAGAAAACATGATTATTAATGTTGACCCCTTCCCTAAGCATTACCTAAAATCCATTAGCTAAAATCCAGTGTCTGCAAGATATCTGCTTTAATTTTACCTATATTTTTGTTTCTTATTAAAATTTTCATTGTCTTTAAACTACTTACTATGCAATGATTTTTGAATCAGAAATGAGTGATTAGTGCATGTTTTTATCACATACAGGCTGATAGATAAGCTAGCACATGACTAGAATGTCATCTTGGATGATCTGTCTGGCTTTAGAAATAATGAGAGAAATGAGGAAAATAGATTCTCTCAGTTTGTGATGAGCAGATTTTGCTCCTGTATAAGTGAGACTTAGAATAGAGATTTTAATAGTTTATGGTTATTTGGTGTTTGCTATGTGGAGTTAAAATATGCCTTAGAGAAAACTTAACTAGGGCATTCCTTGGTTTTTCATATATTCATATTCATCTGTAACAAAGAGGCTTTTGCTTGGCTTTATCAGTTATGTCGACTGAAGGATTCTAGCAACACCAAGGATATTCTGGTGCCAAGAAAATAATCTAAGTTTACTTGAGAAGGGTTATACAGTGAGCATTCTGAAGTCCCCACTGTCTGAAATGGTGAGCAGTGGTTTAGGAAAAGCAGCTCTCTGACATTCATTTGTCAAAAAAGTGATTAAATGGATGATATAATCAATTGTTTGGTTGTTCTTTGAGATGTCAATGCTGAGAGAACAAATATGTCTTTGTGTTTTGACTTATTTTATAATAATTAAATCTCAATTTCAACATTGAAAACAACATTACCTACAAGAGAAGGCTTTTCAGAGAAATCCTCAGATAATCTTTGTTTGGTAACAATAAAATCACAGGATGACATTTGTATTTATCCAGCTTCCTGTTGATGAGACACATTACTTGACTTATACAACTGGAGAGAGTATTGGGTAACTTTGGCTTAAGGTTTCATTCAGAAGGTTTAGTTCATGGTAAGCTGGTTTACATGAGGGAATATGATGAGGGAAGGGCTGATGTGTCCAAGTTGCTAAATTCGAGGATGCTGAAAAATGGGGGATGGTGTGAAAGAAAGCCATACAGGACAGGGCTAAGCACAGATGTAGACCTCAATATGCACAACCCACCCAGAGGAATCCAAAAGTGTGCTCTACTGATGTGCTGGGTGTATCTTAATCCAGTCAGACTGAAAATCATGCACGATGTCATTACACTCCATATATATTTTAATGTGTGGTTTATAGATTATTTTTTCTGAGTTGGACATTTTATTTTGAGATCACGTATTTTACATTTTGTCATAAAAATATGCTTTCTTTTACAAAATAATGGTGAAGATAGCAGAAAAATAAAATTTTGAGTCATGAAAATGCCTTAAGTTTGCCTGGAAAGGTCAATCTACAAAATTTAAGTCTTCATAGAAGTGAGCTGAACACTTATTTAGAAAAAGAGCCTATGTTAAGAGCTGGTTATCTCTGTGAGGCTCTCCCTCAGTACTTGTCCTGTCCTGGCCGAGCCAAATGTTAGTGCCACCAACAGGGCCTATACAGTGAGCTTCAAAAAAAAAAAAAAAAAAAACATAGTTAAATTTGACTAGAATAGCATGCCCAAGGAGGATCTGCATTAACAGGAACTGACCAAGCCCTTACAACTAAAGTGTCAGCACTCAAGTGCCTTTTTGTAGATGAGACACTTTTTAATGTTAATGTCAGATTTTTGAGTAATTTTTACTTTCTGACCTGGATGAATCCTTGAGGATTGCAAAATTATTTTCTTTTCTGTATCAAGTGGTTAAGTATCATAGGACAGGTTGCTTCATCTTACTTAATAAAGATGTAAATGAGTCCTAGAATTGTATGTTATATATTGTGAAATAGAAAATAAGGTGAAATAGGGTGAAGGAGGAAAATAATGAGATTATAACAAAAAAGTAAGGAAACAAATTGTATGTATATAGGGGGGTGGTAGGGTGGGTAGGGATATGGGAAAAATGAGAATTAGGTTGTGTCTTATACTGGTACAAATCCCCATTATGGAGTGCAATCATGATGCGTATATGTAGTGTACCAATAAAGATTTTTTAAAAAGTTAAAAAAAAAAAAAGAAAGAAATGATGGAACTTACTGGTAAACTTTATCAGCCCTGGAGAAAGATGTAAGACTCTGTACATGTGTGCCTTATATGTTTTGATTATCTGTCTGATGAGGAAATTTTAGATAATTTAGAAACCAGAAAAAGAAACAAAAGTAGTTTATTGTCTGAGTCCCCATAAATGGCAATGTTAACATTTTGTTACCTATCCTTTTGGATTTCTTTTTTTAATTGAAATTTTATTGGTAAATTACATATACGCATCATGATTACACTCCATAATGGGGATTTGTACCAGTATAAGATACAACTAAATTCTCATTTTTTCCCATAGCCCTACCCACCCTACCACCCCCCTATATACATAAAATTTGTTTCCTTTCTTTTTTGTTATAATCTCATTATTTTTCCCCCTTCACCCTATTTTACTTTGAGTATTTTCTATTTCACAATATATAACATACAATTCTAGAACTCATTTACATCTTTATTTTCTCATACCAGAGAAAAGATGCGATATTTACCTATCTGTGATCTATTTATTTCACTTATGAGGATATCTTCAAGGTGTGTCCATTAGAATCATTTATACTTATATGGATTTCTTTGTAAACTTGGTGTCATTCTGAATATAATATGCTGAAAACAGATCTCTCTTTTTTTTTGCTATTTAATAGAATATGGTAAATAATAACACATAGTGAATAACAATATACTATATATACATATACATGTATGTATATATAACTGGGCATTGAACATAAGGCCTCACACATTCTATGGAAGTGTTCTACAGCTGAATTATACACTATTTCTGCTTTTTTTTTTCTTATCAGTCTTCAAGAACATTATTTTTAATGGCTGTATAGTATTCTGTATTATGATTTCATCTTGTTGGGTAGTTTAATGTCTTAATGAACATTACTCTCTTTTCCTTCGATTTTTCTTCTTAGAATGGTCTTCAAGAAGTAGAATTAATATCCCATGTCAGATAAATATTTTGAAGGCTTGGAGAATAAAATATTCATTGGTGAGGACAATACAAACAAGATATTGTTTTTGAAAAATATAAATTATAAATATGATTAAATATATTTATATTTCCTTCCAGAAATCCTGGAAATCCAGGAAAAGTAATAATCTAGAGGAGAAATGAAGAACTATGCTACAGGGTGATCAGACAGAAATGGAGAGTGCAAAGAACGTTTTCTTGCTGTCTTGCAAAAAAGATGAAAACTGCTAACATAGGTAATCACACCTGCTGGTAATATAGAATATATCTATATTAATAGGAATAATAACTGCTCTATTGTAAAATAAAGTAGTTTAGTAAAGTGGACACAGATTAGCTGCACAGTGTTGGTTATGTGACTCTAAGTTTTTATACCCTTAAGTTTTAGGTTTTACTTGCTGAGATTTTATGTATTTTGAGATAATAAAAACCAAAATTCTGTGTTTTTCTGATATCAGTTGTTAAATTCAGTTCAGTTGATAAACAAAGATCTGTTCAGAGAGTAACCAG